>JABFQD010001628.1:0-17645 GCA_022817045.1 Psix sp. ZL-2020 | reverse complement strand
GAAACTTATATCCTCCGCGGTTACATTGTACATAGAGCAGCTTTATTGTTACGAAGACTTGATTAATATTTCGTGAGGCGTTGTCCAGAATTTGCCTCCGGCCTTATCTATTATAGATTTTAAGGAAGAGATGCTTCGTGTGATGTCGCGATCCCACCCGTTTTTCTCACAAAACGAGGTTATGTTTAATCTGATTTGTCATGAATATTATATTTATATAAAGAGTGCAAAAGATTTAGTTACGAGTTAATGATTCGGTATGAATTTTAAACCGAGTTCTATTAATAAATAGTATTGTACAAAAAAACAGGAATGTATTCATTATTCATCCGTAAACAACCCGCAGTCGAAAGTTATTCTGCAACTAAGCATAGTTGGTATATATTCTCACCAGGTGTCATCTTCGTGCATAAGTATTTAATAAAATAACTTCAGTGTTCGATATTCTGATATTTTTCTGTCAGTCGTGCCGGTGTTAAGATGTTTAAAAAAGTTTTCAAGAAAAGATCGGATAGCTTCGCAGTTAATGACGAGGTTGTGTCGTGTTGCGGGTATAACAAAAATTTTGCCTACGCTGATTCATGTTCGTGCTACGACGGTACTTACAAAAATTTGAGGTTGGAATCTTTAATACCGTCTCCGGCGCCATCTTGGAAATCTATGAAGAGCGGGACTTTGTCTTGGAGAGGGAGCGAGAGATATGCACCATATAGTTGGGTTTATGGTAAAGAGTAAGTGATGAAATAAGGTATTATTTCAACACCCTTTCATTTGTATGGTTTGTGGTCCTACCGGTTGTGGAAAAATTTTCTGAAATATTTACCCTGCGTTTGTGATACTAAATTTAAACGTGTTAGATTGTGCTATGGTGAGTGGCAGCCCGTCTACACTAGCTTCGGTAAAGATATCGAATTCGAAAACTCTGATTATCCTATCGACAGGGATAAAGCAAAATTGATTATTATCGACGATCTGATGCGTGAATCCTCTAACAGCGTAAGATCGGATCTTTTTACGAAAGGAAGCCACCACTGCAACGCTATTGTAATTTATATAACCCAGAACCCTTTACACCAGGGCACTGATCAAAGAGATATATCCTTAAATACAAACTACATAATTCTTTTCAAAAACCCTCAAGACAAAGCCTAGATCCAGCATCTGACGCGTCAGGTCTGTCCAGAGAATCCTAAATTCTTACAAGAAATTTATTTTGACGCTACGATAAAATCTCATGGTTATCTTTTGTTGGATTTAAAACAGGCGACTCCTGAGATTGTGAGATTTCGAACCTGTATTTTCCCCTTTGACAAATATCATTTCGTCTATGTACCACGAAAAGAAATAAAGAGTAACGAGTATGCTGGAAATGTGTCAGTCTGTCGGATATAATGAAAAGGCATACATCTTTGAATTCGCGAGGCTTCACCATTCTGCAAGCGTTGGCGCGTATGACTATTGAACAACGCAACGCCGAACTCCGTAAAGCTTATAACAAATTGAACAAGTTTATATGTAAATGTGCTTTGAACGTTTTGAAAGGAAACTTTGCAATCGTAAAGGAGCAGAAGTTACAGTTACGAAAACATTTGGTCGGTCTGAGGAACTTAGCTAAACCCTGTAGTACGTGGAAGACAAAGAAAAAAATAGTTATTCGATATGTAGGATGTCTCGTTCCCCTTGCCTCAGTCCTGAGCGGTGTGTTTACTAGTACCATTTCGAATCGCTAATCGAATAGTCGTGAGATAATGGAACACGCAAGAAAACTCGTACTGCTGTCTCGTGAAAGTGTCGATAAACTAGAGGAGTTTCGCAGAAAAGAATTAGGCACCGTGCAGATCCCTGGAAATGAATCAACGCGTCTTGACGCCGAAATGAGTAAGGTTTTGAATTCAGACAATGATGACGACAAGGACGATGGAAGAAATTTGAACAAATCCTACAGCGATTTTTACGAACAGCTGAACAGGCCAGAGAAGAGGCTTAAAAGACACATAGGCAAGGAGACTCGCTAGTTGTTTCTGACGATGCTCATTTGAGTGATAAGAACGATCCCCGAATTAACGATGATGCAATTATCGAGAGTGCCCCACTACGTTATAGAACAAAAACAAAACATTTATTGCAAACATTGCATAAATTTGGAAATCATAACGTGGAATAAAAAGGGTACGGTTACGATACAGAACGAATCCCTTCCCGGATCGAACATTGTCGACCTCATAAACGAAGCACAGAAAAACGTAGACACAGACCTCGTAGGCACAAAAAAACTTCGGACCCTGTTGTTCGAGCACACTTTGCACGGTTCCTTTGGGAGATGAACGTACCTCGCGAATACCTCGGTAACCTGGGTTTTTGGGATCAGGGAAGTCGTTAGTGTTTACATACTTCCCTAGTATCAGTATCCGTACTTTCAAAACCAGACGAATCGTCTACAACTGAGATTCCAGTATAAGGCCGTATACAAGTGGATCGTCCAGTGAGAACTATCAAAGTGGTGATTAACGTGTCGAAGTGGACGATACTAAATCATTTGTCAGGGAAAAATACAAACTGAAAAAGAAGAAATAATGCATAAACAGTTGAAAGACATCTACTATGATCCGGATCACCCCACTAGGTACGCTGGTAAACGTAAACTTCTGCTTGCTACACATGAAAAATTCCCCTCTGAATCGGTATCTTCGTGGCTTGAGCAGCAAGAAACGTACAACAAGCATAAAAAAAATGTACAACAGTCTTTAAAAAACTAATTTATCGATTCTACGCTGTCAAAAATATCGACGATCTTTGGGAATGCGATCTTGTCGATTTGAAATTTATTAAAACGTACAACGATGGCTTCTCGTATTTATTAACGGTTATCGATGTTTTCAGTATGTACGCATGGGTCGAATCCGTCAAGAATAAAACCAGTCAGGATATTATTAGAGCGTTTTGGAATATTTTTAAAAGAAGCTCTCCGAGAATGCCAGTCTATCTACAATTTGATAAAGGTAAAGAATTTATAAGCGCACCCTTTCGTGAATTCTTAAACAAAAAATCTATCATCTTTCGAGTAGCTCGAAATCCTGAGATAAAAGCAGCCGTTGTCGAAAGGTTCAATCGTACCTTCAAAGAGCGTATGTGGCGTTACTTTACACATTTCTGAGCTAAGAAGTATATCGATGTTTTACCAAGCCTTGTTAAATTTTATAATTCATACCATAGCATAATCAAAACAATACCCAGTACAGTGACTATGAAAAATGCAGAGAAAGTCAGACGGCTGTTTGTCACGCTCAATAGTTCGACAGAAAAAACTGCTAAATACAGTGTTGGCAATCTGGTACGAATCAGTCGGAAAACAGACGTCTTTAAGAAAGGATACGAAGCGAAATTGACGGACAAGAATCCGTGACGGGAACCCTTTTTTATCAGAAGGGTTCTCAATCAGCACTTTCCTGTAGTTTATACAGTTGCGGATCTGTCAGGAGACGAGATCGATGGCATCTTTTATGAACGGGAGTTTAGCAGTTTTAGTAGAAATATCCCAAAAGGCGTTTTAAAAATTTAATGGATTTTACAAACTGCTGGAAGAAGAAGATCGAAGAGAATACTTGTAAATTGGAGAAATTTTCAGTTTCCTCAAACATTCTCTCACATACCAAGTGATAGTGATAAAAATTACGTCGGTATATGGAGCTTCAACGATAATGCCTCTGATGGTGAAAAGTATAAGAACGATCGTGTTTCAATCAATTCGGATGTTTATAAAGATATCAAAACCTTATTGAAACAAGTGAATAACACATCTGTGATGAAAGACCATATACTATTTAATCAGGATGATGGTGATCATATAGTGGCTTCTAGGATTTGCAAATCAAACGAATGTAAAACTACGGAGCATCGATTTTCGTTGTCACCTGTTCTGCTTAAAATCATGGGTTTCGATCAGCCACCTCCTGAGATGAAATATATGTTATTTGATTCATCAGGGTACAAACGATTGGAACATCCAGCATCGTTATCAAACCTTTACCGAGCGTGATACTAGTTTATACAGATATATGTGAATCACATATATATGGCGATATACAAGCCCAGTTGTTACGCGTCGTACCCGTTGAAACAGACGCCTACGAGTATGGTGTAATGCGTCTACGGACATTTCCAGTCATCGAGTACGTTCCTATCTTCAAATTCAGTTTTCGGAGTATTGAAATAGATATGAGATGCTCAGGGACAAGGTATAGCATTTGATCACGTTACTTTGACAGTTACGCTGTATTTCAAGAGAATCGATTGAATATGTTGCAACAATACGAGGATTATTATTCGGATCAGGTAGGTACAGGTAAGTTAAGAGTGTTTGTAGGATTCTCGGATTAGAGAGGCCATGGCATCGGTAGCTATCTGGGCGGATTGTTTAGAAGAGTTCTACCATTTGTCAGAGCCGGTGCGCGTGCGGTAAGTAAAAAAGCAGCCTACGCCAGTGCCCACATCACGGCCGATTATGTATCCGGGGATATACCTTTAAAGGAGTCTGCGCATGCACATTTAGTACAGTCGAAGCAGAACTCGAAAAGAAAAGCGCTGTCAGCCATTGATCAAATGATGAGAGGTTCCGGAGTTAAGAGAAGAAGATCCGTTAAGCGGATTCATTCACGCGTGAAACGTCGTTCAAGAAACACCGAAGGGAAGAAGAAGACTATTAAAAAGAAGACTGTTCATAACTAGAAAAAAACGAAAAGAATCTCAAAAAAAAGAGGGCACCCGAAGACATCTTTACCCTGTAGAAAATGGCGTTCCTTCATAACCACTCCTGCGAGTGTATGAAATTGGAGCTCGATCTATTTACAACTCCCCCGACGCAAACGATTATCGAGAAAGGTATGTGGGTACATTACAGACCGACATCGAGTTCAAACGATGACGCGCCACTCGAATTTGTCGTTCCTGGCCATGGTGATGAATATCTGGATTTAGCTCATACAATGCTAAGCGTTAAAGTTAAAATGGTTAAAAAGAAAGAAGACGCACCAATTGATGCTGGAACAGGACCTGTTAACAATCTTCTACACTCATCATTTAGTCAGGTTGATATATATTTGAATCAGCAATTAATATTGCCCCCAACGCATCCGCTTACCGTTGTTATATCGAGACACTTCTAAATTATTCTTGCTCTGCGAAGAATTCGCATCTGCAAAGCGTATTGTGGTATGCACCGCTGGTCATATGGATTCTGATGGTCAAGATAACGCTAGATTAAAACAAAGACGATCGTTTCTTAAAGACGAAAAAACTCTCGAACTTATAGGACATATCCATTCAGATGTATTCAACGAGTCAAAACTCTTGCTGAACGGTGTAGAAATGCGTTTCCGTTTGGTACGTTCACGTGACTCGTTCTGTATGATCGATGCTGCCGATACTGCGAGTCTGCACATTATCGATGCCTCACTTATCGTAAGACGTGTCATAATTAGTTCTGGGGTCTTACTGGCACACGCAAAAGCTTTATCAAATACTAATGCAAAGTATCCTATAACCCATGTCGAGGTTAAGGCTGTCACTATTGATTCGGGAGTACACGGAGAAACACTCGATAACATCATTCTAGGGCAACTACCCAACGAATCATTATCGGTTTCGTAGACAACCAGGCATTTAACGGATCTGTCGGACTCAACCCGTACAATTTCAAAAATTATGGTGTTAATTATTTGACGCTCTGTGTAGACGGGACTCGGGTACCGGCACGACCGTTACAGCCGGATTTCCAAAACGGGATTTATGTCGATTCTTTCCAAACGCTGTTTTCCGGTAAGGAATCTATTTTGCCAACGAAGGTAACTGCAACGGGAGGTGAGATTATGCCGATGGATACGGTCTTTACGCGTTTGATCTAACTGCTGATCTCTCAGATCACCACGGGACTCATTGGAATCTTGTGAGACACGGTAGTATTCGGGTCGAAGTACGATTCGCCACCGCACTCACCTCAACGATACTATAATATACGCCGAACATGATAATATTTTGGAGATAGATGCCAGTGGTCGGATAATTGTCGACTTTGGAGGTTAAACATATAAACTGATACGACCAAACACATGGTCATAATCATCGTAACCGTCAATGAATACCCGTTAAATAGTATCAGCGATAGAAAATTTAGCCGTAAAAACTAAGGGAGTATACGCGGCTGATCAGATTCTTCAAGTCTGGAAGTGCTCTGCAGCGCTCGTCTTTAACACATGACCACACAAAACCAGGAAGCCACTGAGTCGCAATATACGTGGATCCCTATAGACACGGGTATTACTTCGATAGCTATGGTCTCTTGCCAAGGATCAGAAAACATTCTTCTAGAATCCGCCGAAACTGTACAGGCCTCGAATGGTACGATCGTCGACTTCAAAGTGAAACGTCTCAAGTTTGCGGACATTACTGCGTTTTGTTTTTACACATTATGTCTACTGGTTTTGGTTTCGATACATTCAATAATATCTTCACGATTTTTGATCCAACGATAGATGTGTTAACCGCTACTATGAAACATTTATATCCCTAAATTTAAATAATTTACCTAATATCCGATGTTTACAAAATTGTTCTAGTAAAATGTAACACTGTATTTCACTATCATATTTTCATGTAATAAATAATTTATAACATATCTTCTTTTCTTTGTCTTTGATTTATTTTCCTTCAAACGGGGGAAATCATTTTAAGTCAAAAACTGACTCATACCTCGCGAAGGTCTAGAACAAATGAAATAGCGCTGACAACGAGGTCTTGTGGGTCAGATGGTAGCGTTTTCGATTACGGCGCTGGAAAACTCGCGTTCGATTCTCGCTCTTGGCAGGTTTTTTAAAATTTATTTTTCCCCTTGTGACTCGTGCATCGGGCGTTTCCCCCGCGTCTGCCGGTACCGCGAGATCGGTCGCAAGTCGTTTCCTCTGCCCAACGTGTTTCCGCATACCCCGCGTACCCCTCCCCTAGTGTTGAAGGCGGGTACTCTGGAGGGACAGTCCCTACACTACTACTAATATCTGAAAATCACGTAACTATGACATTTTTAATTTTTCATTTGCAATAGTAGAAACGAAATGTATGATTCTACTAGGTTTTTATCTGATTCTGATCATACTAGTCAGAATATACAAAATCAAAACAAATTTCTCTATGAAGGATACTTTTATGTTAATCAAATTCAAAATTTTTACTGTAAAACGCTTTTGGATTGCATAAACCTGGCGTTTTTAATTTTATTAAATCACATTTTTCTATTATAAACGTATGATGTTTTATCGAATTTTTTCGTGATTCTGATTGCTCTTGCTCTAAGAAAACAGTGTAATTGATTTAATTTAGAATCATATTGATAAATTTGTTGATAAAATGTTGAAAACAACTTTAAATAATTTTGAGCAAACTGAACTATCTCGCGGTAAAAACATTTATTTAACCTTTGTTTGAAATTAATGTTTCTATTATTGATACAATAATAACAAATATATTTAGCAAACATTAAAACAAACTTAACTTGGAAAAAATAATTTTTCTTACATGTATATACTAATTTTTAAAAAAATGACTGTTTATTTTAAAACTTCAATTTTTCAATCATGTGTGTTTCTTTGTCATTGTTTTAATACTTAGGATTATTCGTTTGAATTTGTTTCAATTTTCATAAAATAAATTCATATGGTTGCATCAATCTTGTATTATTATTGAAAAAACATTAGTTTCCCATTAATTTATAAAAGTTGAATTTAAGGTTTCTTACCGCGACATAAGTCAGTTTGCTTAATATTATTTTAAGTTATTTCCAACATTTCATAAATGTTATTTTAACGAATTCATCAATATTATTCAAATATCGATTTAAGCAAACTGTTCTTTTAGAGTATATATATTTACAACATTCAAAAATTAAATGAGTCTAAAACAAAGGTTATGGTATTCGGCACAGCGGGAATCGTTAAGAATTTCGACCTCAAATCCTTGTTGAAATTGCCTCAATCGTCTATCTGTTCTGAATATGTCACAGTAACTGCTAAAAATCTAGATATCTACTTTGATTCTAGTTTGAAGTGTTCAGATAATATTGTGCACGTAACTGGAAAAGTACATTTCTGTTTATGTAGTTTTCGAAATCAAGATTGTCTACAGTTGTTAGAACCCAACTTGTTTCTGCCATTATACTTTCGCTAATCAACTATTGCTCTTTAGTGTATCTCGGTTTATCTTATGAGAAAGAACTTATCCTTGATAGTGCTCTCAACAAATTGGGCTGGCTTCGTGGAAAAAATCGACGGCTGTACTTCTTGGGTTGCCTTATATACCGTATTCTTTTTACCGGCACACCTGTGTATCTTCCATCTCGTCTCCAATAATTAACAGAGAATTTTCACAGAATATAGTCTTC
Organism: Psix sp. ZL-2020; assembly: GCA_022817045.1. Classification (NCBI taxonomy): domain Eukaryota; kingdom Metazoa; phylum Arthropoda; class Insecta; order Hymenoptera; family Scelionidae; genus Psix; species Psix sp. ZL-2020. Next base: position 9,220 of record JABFQD010001628.1, on the reverse strand, counting down.
GCCCACATCATGTAGTGTTGAATGTCTCCCTCGTACGTATTGAAGCATCTAAAATTACCGCGCCTAGTTTTTGGAACTCCCCTTAAGGTGACGTTATATCAGCGGGAACGTTCTCATGCTTTAAAATTTGGCTGAAGCGCTATCTTTTAGCCGTTGAAAATAATTTCACATGTAAGCAAAACCATTTAATTTCTTTCTTTTTTGATATATCTGTATATAGCATTTTTTTCAATCTTTTAGTTATACTTTGTAATAAGCGCTGATGGAATTACTATGTATCTATTATTGTACATCGTTTAGTCCCTAGAGATTGTTTTATCTGGGACTGTGAATAAAGAATAATCTAATCTAATCTATATTTTAAGTGTCTTTAAGAGTAGTACTATTAACAGCTGTAAAAGTTGCAGAAACTGGGCATTTTTAATTTTCTGATTTTAATTTTAACTTTGATATGTTTTTTGGCTAAGAGTCATTATGAAAAGTATAATGAAAAGAGTTGTAATGAAGAATGGAGAGGGGGTGAAAAAGGAAGGAAAAGGAAAGAAGAGGGAAGGAGAGAGAAGAAAAAAATGGAGGAAAGGGGAGAGATAGAGTGAGGATAGCAGAGAGAAGGGGATAAGGGAATAAAAGGAGGGGAAAGATAGAGAGAGGGAGGGGAACAATGTTACATTTGTAAAAACGGTTTTGACATGGGTGTATCTATTGGCTAAGTGACAATTTGAATATAACACCGAATGTTACGAGAGTGGGGGAGGGGGAGGGGAGATGAAAAAGAGCATAGGAGGAAAGGAGTACAAACCATCCCTACCTTCATCCCTTCCTTTAATTTTTTATTTCATAAGTAAAATACTAAAAGTATTTGAGTTTGATCACTCTTATATATACGTAAAAATTGCATAAAAAATTACATTTCTAAGAAACTTAATTTAATTTTAAATATTTGTGTTTTTAAGGACAGTTCTTGAAAGCACTTGTATTTTGACAGTCCCCGAAAAAGATGATCTTTCTTTTTCGAATCAAAGTTGGTTTCAAGAACATAAAAAAATATAAAGAAGATTTCTAAATACATTGCTTTTAACTTTTTTAGCTTATAATCACATTTTGATGAATATTCTGTAAGTTTATAATTTTACAAATGATAACTAATGTTACCTGCATTACCGACAGATGAAACCGTATTTTATTTTGGTTCTAGAACTATTAACTACTGTATAGTAGCGTTCTAAATGAACGTTCATTCTAAAGGTTTTTCGGTTCTCAGATTTTCGTTACAAGCACTAAATAGCATCTTGTTAGTTAATAATGCGTTAGTGACAAGGACGACTCTTTTTTGGAAAAATGACTTCAAGAATTATCATTTCTTTATTATTTTACATTTGCAAAGAACGAGTACTGGTATGTAATAATACATGTAATACATGCAATAATACATGTAATAATACATTATTTATGTTTGATACACCTCATCTGAGAGAAAAAATGTTGAGGAAATTATGGTTATTACGAGGGAATTATTTTTCTCATAGTGATGTGTGAGCGGGGATTAAGGTGCAATACTTCGAATTTCGTCACGTTAAAAATTTTTTTTTGTTGGTAAAAATTTTTTCAAATTGAATGATAAATTTGTCGTACAAATTTTTTTTCATTAATACACAATGTATTTTTCCATTTGATTTTAATAAATTGATAATATTCTAAATGAAAGTGAAAAGAAAAATAAGATTGAAAGAGTTAATAGTTTGTTTGATATATTATATTATTTGCCTATTTTATCTCGAAATTAATTTTATATCAAATCAATACGGATTCTAAGAAATTGTTTAGATTCTTTCAAGAAGAATATATCAAATTATTGATATTTTTACTATAGACTATCAACAAAATTGATAAATTTTATCATTATTTATTAAAAAAATGTAAAAAAAATGTAAAAATTATTACACTTATTCATTATTATTTATCAATCAAATCACTGTCGTCTATTCATGTTGGACTATTTACAGCAATGATGCTACCTCGAGTGTCAGGAAAAATTTGGAACGACTCATTAACCATGATTTAGAAGGTAATCTTAAATCCAAAGTAGTAGAAGTCAATGAGTCACCCTATATTATATTTTTTTGCAAAAACAGACATCAAATGTGGTGAAGAGCTGACGTATGATTATGGGATTCATAACGCGGAAAATGTAAAAAACTTCCCGTGGCTGCAGTCTCAAAATCCAAGAACAATGGCTTTTGATAGAGGTATAATATCTTGTAATTTTAAGTTAAATTTTTCGTATACTTCTATTTCCCCATAAATAAGTAGTAGTTTATTGTTAATATTTCTAATTTCTTATTTTTAAATTTTTTAATCCAATTCTCAGAGGAAATTTTAATGTAAATTGATAAAAAGTAAAAAAAATACTCCAATATTATAAAAAGTGATCTTTCAAATTATCTTATAATATCTTTCAAATATTTCTTAACGATATTTCTTAACTATATTTCTTTAACAATAATTCATTTAAATTCATTTATTTTAATTAAATGAATTCTATTTGATTTGTGTAGCTTATTCCAACAAAATCACACATTATAGTAAAAATTAATTGAAGAAGCTCGAATTTTACAGCAAAGCGAATAAAGACAAGAATAGATAAGAAGCAAAAAAAGCAATTGTCGACGAGTTATGACGCTGATGTGTCAAGTGAAAATTTACTGAGCTTTCGTATTCCAAAGATTTAACTCAAGCGCATTGATAAAAAACCACAAATGGGAGAATAACACAGACAAAGTTCATCAAAAAAAAGAAAACATTTCCTCTCAGCAAATGCCAGCCACTCCAGCAGTTCAAAAAAGTTCTTTCAATCAAATTGCTCAACAAGAAGCTCGCATGGAAAGAGAAGAATCAGTGTTGAGTAACCTGATGTTAACCTTGAGTAACCAATGTTTGCTGATTCTACATTGGATAGTATTCCAGATATTATTTTATCGGATCCAGAAATTACATCTGATTCTTCGATTGGCTGCAAGCAACAAACAGTTACAAGAAAAAACGAAAAAGTGTTGAGTGATCAGTCCTTATTCATTGATTCGTCATTGGACTGTCTTCAAAAGAATGATTTTTTAAATTCAGTAATTATATCTGAAACTTCACTTGATAGCTACAACATTGATTTGAGTCAAACAAAAAGTATATATAAATAATATCAAATTTTTACTATAGCAACGAAATATTGTATAATCATTTTCAATTTATAAACTCGAATATATTTTCTAACTTTTATGAACTTTTAAAACACAAAAAACAAATATAATATAATATTTTTGTCAGCAGAAAATAATGTTAATGTTTAAAAATGAATTTAGTTGTATAAGTTTTAATATTGTGTCATGATCTTCATTAATTCATTATTTATTATATGTTTCAGATTCTCATAAAGCTTGTATCCTAAGAACGACGGAATTCAGAAATTCAATTTCTCCACAGATACTGGAAAATAACCTTTTGAATCAGGAAAGAGTTGATCTAAACAAGACTACTAATGTAGAAAGCACCGACAAATCTTACATAAAAATATCGTTTCCTGATGATTTAAAATCACAAAGTGCATGCAAAGACGTCAAATTGGATCCGGTCATCACAGTAAAATGTTCAATTAAGGACGATGAAAAATCTTTTGCTAATGTGAAAGGTATATTTATTTAACTTACAATCATTAACATGTATCACTTCATATTCGTGTCTATCCGTTTCATCGAGGTGTAACTTCATCAATCAAACCAGAATCTCTCGTCAAAAGCAATGGAAAAGTATTTAACAAAGCATCAGATGAATTGGACAAATTCATTAGTACAACCTTATTCACTCAATAAATATATTAGGATGTTAAGTTTTTTCTTACATTTCTAATTTTGTTCAATTCTAATAAACAATTGTAAATAAAATTGTTTTTCTATGTATTTTTTTAAATTTTATTTGTATACAATACTATATTTATGAGGTTTTTGTATAAATGAAGAGCTTAGTAACAAAACCCGGCCAATTTTTTTTAATTTCGAGAAAATAAAAAAAAAGTATGAAAGCACAATATAAATTCTAAACGCTATTCTAAAATAAATCATTATTGAAATATGATCATTTTTATAATGTATGACATTAGAAAAAATATGAACTTCATTACTTTAAAAAAATGAATTTAGACTTGTCACGATTTGATTCTGAATACATACGATTATAGAGTTTCTGTAAACACCTTTTAGACTCGACGATTTATGATTCTAAACGATGAAACTTTTAATTGTTGGATTTTAAATTAATAGACATGTCAGTTTTTAATATTAAATAAGTTGACTTATCGGTTTTTAATACTGAATGACATATATTCTACATAAATCGATTTTCTTAATCATTTCGTAAATGTAAATTCAAATAATGTATTTTTGCATTCAAGGAATGTGAATTTAAGGAACTTTTCTTTACATTCGGTAGATGTGAATTTACAGAATGTGAAAATACATTTTTATCTTGTAAATTTACAGTAATAGTAAGCGATTCTTACATTCTGTAAATTTAAATTTAACGGATGTCATGATATATTTTATTATTATAAATTAAAAGATTGTAAAATTCGTTCTAAAACATTTAAATAGCGGTAAATTAACTTAAAAATACCTGTACATTTTCATACAATGCATGTAAATTAACTGCTACCGAAAAATTTTGATTGACTCGTAATGTTTTTTACATCATTTAAATTTAAAATCACAAAATAAAAATGCATTTTCACACTTCGTAAATTATATTACCAGAATGTAAAAATACATTCAATGTTGATTCAATTCTTTTAATACCTGTAAAATTTCTCTTAGTAAATGTAATTCCACGTGTATTACACAATTAACTTGATTTAATATGTTGTTTTGCATTATGTGAAAGTAAATTTACAGTTCAAATTAAAATATCGGTCCATAAACTTACACGAGTGGACTAATTGGTTTTTGATTTTGAGTAAGTGCTCTCATTGAACTGTGGTTTTTCTTCAATGAATTTGTCGTTTTTCATTCTATTTTTTTTCTTTGAGTGAACTTTTATGCATGAAAAAACTTTTTTTTTGAAAATTGAGAGTTTATTTTGTAATTTGATTTATTAATTTCCACTATAAACATTATCTCGAATTTTTGGGGACATGTCGAATTCTGACGCTAAGCCCTCCAAATTATGATCGTGTCATATAATGATGTTATATAATGATTATTTCCTATTTTGACTCAAATTAACAAGTTGTTAGTTTAACTCATTGTTAATAATTAAAACGTCAGTATAAACGTGCTAAAAATTTTTTATTATTTAGCTGATTTATATTTTTTTAATATTTTATATTGGAGAAAGTTTCCATGCAAGTTATCCTTACATTTGTTATTCTGTTCAAATCACATTTATTTCTAAGATATCAATTTAAATTCAATTCATTTTGCAAGTACTTCCTTTGTTTTGTAGAGAGCCATCTCTTTTGCAAGACAACATATTTCGAAGAAATCCAATGAGAGCCAAGAAAGTAGTCTCCAATACCTTAAATTGCGATGGTAACGATATGCCATTAGACGATGAATCGTCGAGTGAATCACAAGCAAACTTTTCTGATGCCCATTTTAAACCATCTGAAGACGAAAATGATGCAGAAGGAAGTAACATGGAAAGTATAATCAACGAAGACGAGACTGAGAAAGATGATGAAATATTGACTTTACTAGAGGGTGATTTGATAGCAAAGATTTAACAGTTCCAGTCTAAGAAGGAAAATGTACATATAAGAAACAGAATTTTTTCGTGGCAAGATGAGCCAATGATTCAAGCGCGCATTCGACTATCAGGCAGGATTTTAATTAATATAAACGATATTAATAACACAATAGTTAATTTTGCTTAAATTTTTGATCCTGAACATTATGACAACTTTTTTAGCTCAATTCAAAAGGTATCAGGATACGACGAAGCCACTGGAAAATATAGTCATACTACTACTGCATTAAATTCTGCTACACTAATGAAAAGTGTTGAAGACATTCACATTAAAGAATGTATAAAAAATCATGAATCAGCAAAACAGAAAGATACTGAAAACTTTTTAATATTACTAACAAAAGATTTGACTATGTTAATCAATAAAAAAGCTCATGAACAGCAACAAGATCGTCAGCGTAATAAACAAATTACACTTCCTTCAAAGGACGATGTGAAAAAACTTTATGCAGTTGGATAACATGTATTCATATGATGCATGCATAAATTTAGCACGGGCTACTTTAATATTTTTACAATGTTTTAACAGCAAGCGGGCCGGCGAAACGGACCGTATGACTATAAATAACTTCGATAAACGAGTTTCAGTTAAGAGTGTTGTGCAAGAAGAATGAGAAGAAAATTGAGAAGCTCAAAATGCGATGAATGATTACAAAAATTTTACCATTAGAGGTAAATTAGGTAGATCTGTGCCTATTGTAATAAATTTCGCTCTGGAAAACGCTATTATAATGCTTCTTAGGGATCAAGAAAAACTGAATTTTCCTAAAGAAAGCAAATTTATATTTGGTTTACCGAGTTCCGAAAAAAGTAGAATACGATATTTTAGGGCGTGTAATCTTCTAAGAACCTTTTCGAAAGATCGTGGAGCGGAAAAGCCCTAAACTCTCCGAGGAACCATCCTTCGTAAAGAAATCCGAACGAAGTTGAACAAATAGCAAATTTCATGGGCCACAGAGTAAATACCCACAAAGAATACTATCGGCTTCCGTCGGTTTCCCGGGATATTCAAGTTATGTCTCAATTTTTCTCTGCAGTTCAAGTTGACCTCGAAGACAATAACGATTTGGCGGAAGAACATTCGAGTGGAATTGAAGAAGACGAGGAAGAAGATGCACTGACTGAACAAAGTATAACTTTTGACGAAAAAGTTATAGATTCACTCTTTAAAGTCAGTGTGAGAGATAAAAAAAATTTTTTCGAAAATGATAAAGTGGAACTAATCCACGATAATAGTGAGAAAAAATATCAGGTGTCATCGAAAATTAAAGGTACAGATTTACAAAACACTATTTCGCCAATTGCAGTGAAAAATGAATCAAAGAAGAGACGTAGACAGCAACAGCAAAAATCAGAAAATCTGAATGACGATGAAATTGAAACCAGTTTTAGTTCTGTAGAAAGATTAAAAACAATGAAGCGACCAAGATGGGATGTCAAAGAAAAAACGAAATTGCTAACAAAATTTGAAAAGCATATTAAAAACAAAAAGTCTTCAACTACTGAAGAGACAGAATCGTTGAAAACGAAGTATAATCATTTATTTGGACAGTACAAGATTTATCAGCTAAGAACTCAAGTTCACAAACAATTCAAAATACGAATTTGGAAAAGCATTTGTTTCGGTGGAAAATAGTGATAATTCATTTAATTTATGTTTTTAGTTTTTTATCGACAATGAAATTATGACAATGTTCGATATCATATTCTAAGATTAGATACAGATTGCTCTATAGATAATTGAAAAATACTATGTTTTAAAGTATAGTCAATATTTTTATACTCTGTACCGTTCATATGACATTATTCAGTAGGAAATACTGTTATATGCTTTTCTTTTATGTTATTTTGAATAATGTTTCATATATACTCTCATATTAGTCTTATATACATACAGTTCGACAATGTTTAGTACAATCCTGTTTTTATAATGTTATTTCGAAAAGTGTTTTATTTTAATAATTTTATAAATATTTGAGAATCATATTCTTCGAATGGAAGTTTCTCATTTTTCTTATAGATCGTAGTATGAAGGTTTAAATTAGTTGTTACGAGATAGTCCTTAAAATTACTAGTGTCCACACAATAGTGCCTTAATGCACTACTCATTTTTAATACGTCGTCGTTCAGTTAGTTTTAAGGTCAATTTTGATTTTGAAGATTGTCTAGAAAATGTTCCTTTTCGGCTATGAATATACATATATAATAAGTTTTATATGAAACCAATATAAATTTGTTTCTTTTACGTTTTTTCTTTAAATTTTTTATTTTTTGAACCATTTGATTTTCCAAATAGATGCAAATATAACTGTACTGAAACATCTTAGAAAATCTACTTGAAATAAAAGTTGTTTACTTACAAATAGTTTTCTAAATAAAAGATGGATAATTTTTGTTTTTATAACAATTTTATTTCTTTGTTATATTCAAAAATATACGAATAATTAATATTACACTTTAAAAGCCTGTAAAAACCATGTGTACAGAATGAAAAGCTACTCTGTAGAAATCCTAAATACTTTATAGTCCATCAAAAAACCTGTGCCAAATTAATAACTTTATTAAGCGCACAAAATAACTGCTAATGATACGACAAATAAAATTTATGTAACAAATTTATGTAACAAAATTCTAATAAATGGTGATTAAGTTCTTATAATAATAATCACTTCGCTGAGATAGTTTCTTTAATTTCAATTCCACAAAAATATACTCGTCTTTATGAAGACTGTCCCCGAAAATACTTTTGTTTTTAAGAGTAGTCCCTAAAATCACCTAATAATACTTGTAATTTCGAGGACAGTCCCCGAAACTACATTCTTAGAGATTCTTACGACATTCTGAGTACATTCATTTGGGTTTTTTAACTTTATCATGAACATTCACCACAATGTTTGAATTTCAAGTAAAATTATTTTATGCGTTATAATTAAAACTTTTAATCATCTTAAAAACTGTTTCTTTTAAACAAGGTCAGTGATTTTATGATGTAATTTAGATAATCCAGTCATCCAAAGATCCATTGATCTAGTGATTTTATAATCAAGTTTCATCAATTTAATGATCTCATAATTATTCATCATGCACAGTTTTCCAGTGATTCAAAAAACCAATGATTCAATTATCCATTGATGCTATTATCCAGAGATCCAATAATCTAGTGATCTAATGATCAAGTTAAGCACTTTCAATTATCCTAGTCCAATTGATACATTATAAACTCATAATTTTCTAAAATTTCTTATGTAATTTTAATCTGTCTTGTATATATTTATAAAATTCAGAAAACAGAAATTGTTTAGAATCATCGTTTCCTTTTTCTGGAAACACAAAATTGAGATCTCTAAACTGCTTTAAAAATCGTACAAGCTCGACCTTTTGAATTCCCCAAGTCCAGTTTATACATATAATTTTTTTAAATTTTTTATGTGAT
>JABFQD010001627.1:0-17651 GCA_022817045.1 Psix sp. ZL-2020 | reverse complement strand
AAAAAGAAAGGTAAAAGAATAGAATACATTTCTCTTTGAGAATAAGTTTTCAGTTATTATTATTGTTCATTATATGGCATTATTGATATTCTAGTCAATAACCTTTGTTATTGACTGGACAGATCTACCTTTAATTTGTCTTCGCCCAAAATGCTGTATAGTGTTTAAATGAAATATTTATTTAAATTGCATCAATTCTTCTAGGAAATGAATTTGTAGTAACATTTTAAAAATGAATATTTTTAAACAAACAACAAATTTAAACACGACTTTAATATTATTTGGATTTATTCTATAAATGATAATATAAATAACGGACTATTGAACTTAGCACAAACGAATTTTAATATTATGAAAACGCTTCAATGATACATATGGTTCAAATATATTAATATTAGTAATTGTATTATTTCATTGCAGTTTACATACCAAGCAATGCCAATTTCATTAAGTTACATGTAAATATTTATTTTTATTCTGCGTTCAATCACTATAGATATTAAAAAACATAACAATTACATGTTAAAATGTATGACTATGGCTTTTTCTTCACCAGAGTAGTGTGAGTCCATGGTTTACACTTGTAACAAATAGGTTATTTTCGTTTCTAGTTAATTAATAAACTATACGTTATAATTATATGATTTGTATTTTGACATTTCATAGTTTCGACATATATCTCAAATGAATGACATGTTATTTTATTAATTATTGATTTAAATTTAATTATATTTTTATGTTATTATATACTGAACATGTAAACTATACATAAACTTATTTTCTTGTAGGTTTTTCTTCTACATTTTATATTAATACATTTTCAAAATTTTGAATTTTATAATGAAATATTCTTTAAATGTACAGACATGCATGTGGTTTATAATTTACATTAAGATGACATATGTAAGTAGATATATGTCACGTGATTTTCCAATATTTCACTTTGAGAAAGGTTTATTAAAAAAGTTGCACATTACCATAATATTACTCCTAACTTCATTGTAAATTGGCATAACATTTTATTTCTATCTGAACTGCTTCTTATGAGATAAGAAATCGTGTATCGAATTATCATTAGGTATATTTATCGACATTAAAACATGAGCTCGATCCCCGATGCATTAATCTGCATCGGCAAAAGGAAAGACATTTGCGCATAAGAGCGCATCTATCTCGCGAACGCGAGAATACCGCTACTAGGAATAAGATAGCAACGCAAAGTAACAGAGAAACACATCGAGAGAGGGGTAGCTACCCCCGACGCGAGATAGTACGAAGGTTGGAGCGGCACGCTCAGTTTCGCCGCGCCCTTTGCGAAGCGCGGTGCTTCAAACGGGGCGACCGTTTTTCCGCCGTAGAATATCACTGGCACTTGAAAACTGACTGCGAAATCTCTCAAATGATCGCAAACTATCGTGACAACTTGAGTGCAACATAATGTAGGTCATTTGCAGGTTTGCCCTATCATTGCCCTTTTTTTCGCCGTCACCCAAAACGACAAAATTTAGCAATCAGGTTGGCACTTCGGAACCAGAGTACCAACCAGAAGTTGCCCCTTAGTTAAGGGGTTAGCAAGGTTTGCCTAGTTTTACCTCTGGACAATGTTAAGGAAAGTGGTGTAGTTTTTGTGTTGTTTTGGCAGACACGAAATTGACAGCTCTTAGAGGTGTCAGTCTTGTCCGGCTATCAATGAGGTGCGACCTGGTCAATCAGTACTGAAAGTGGGTGACTGGTACCCGGTGATTTTCGCGGCTGTGTCGCGTGTGTTAAATTTTGTTCATCGGAAAAGCGAAAAGCACTAGCAAGTAGTCGAAAATTATTGTTGTTCTATGCGTGCTTTTTCAGCTCCAAACCCTCGACGTATATGAAGGGCCATCAAGCTTCCGATAAATGGAGATTCTCCGAGCGCACTGCGCCCATGCCAGGTACATCTTTCTGTCGAACGCAAAGGACGGTTGGAATTGTTGGCGTGGCTGGGATCGAATGTTCCGTCAGCTAATATTACCTCATTTTCCAACCCCACGCGTGCATCTTTAGTTTTTATTTTGCGTTAATCTGACTTTGCGGGAACAAATTTTCTTGGCCATGGAGAAACCTGGTTTTGTCGATGTTGCACTTTCGGAGTATGTAACAATAACGTGCCGAGTGAAACGAAACTTTGCATCCTACTTTTCGCACGGCTCTCGGAGCAATTATTTTAATCGCACTCTCAGGCATTAAATATTTTCATGAAACGTGACTCGAGCCATGGTTTCATTAGAAAAAGTTATGGCGAATAATTGTACCGATTACGCTACCGCGCTAACTTGTTCGAAGTTTCTTCATTTTCAAGTGCTCTGCTAAGTACTGTTTTGTTCTATCTAATTACATTATAAGCAAATATTTATGAATAAATCGAGATGAACAAATATATTTTATTTGCTGCAGTCAAAGAATGCTTTTTCAGTTGGCATTGTTGAGAAAATAATTTAATTGTTAACTTTCATTTAGCATGAACACTGCATTTTAATTAAAAGATCGCGGTGATTTTTTTAATTTTGCTTTTTACAGCGAATATAAGCGATATTTAGAGAAAACTACTAAGTGAACATATTATGAGAAGAAAATAACAATTTGTACATTCAAAATAACGAAAACTCATACGTTAATTCAAAAGTTAAATTGATATTGTAGAAAGCTTTCATATGCTTTATACCTTACAGAAGTTTGAATAACATTTACTTGTTTAATACACGTCATATATGTAACAGGGTCATAAGCAAATGTATAGCGTTATGGCATTCATTAAGACAAATAAAATTGCAGTTAAAAAGGTTCAGAGGATGTAAAATTGGTTATATAATATTAAAAGAAATCGTAAAATGAATTCAAGATTGTAGCATTATGTTAAATAGCCAAATATGGCCTTTTTAGTAATTTTATGCATGTAGTAAATATCCATTTCGTGAATCAGCATTTGCTAAAACAGCCACTTTTTCTGTGTGAAGAGCAATATACTTTTATTTCAAAATAGAATACTTGAAACGTGTAATACGCTGACTATTTTTGAACTCAATTCGCTTAAACTTTTTGCGATTAACATTCTAAAGAGTTATCATATATAAACATTTTCAGAATTTGATATTCCGCTTTATGCGCAATTGTGACAACGAACTATTCATTTATCGGTTTATATTGCCCGAATTTGAGGTGGAAATAAATAGGCTATAATGTTACAGAGGGTTTTAATTGAATAAGAAATTTTCGTTGAACTTTTCAAAATTATTTCATTGGTGAACTAATTTTTAAAAGAATGATTGTTCTTTCTTTCTTGTTTTGGTAACTTATTCAAAACCACATAAAAATACGTTTGGTCACATTTTCCAATCAGCTAATGTGCTTTAGATAAAAAATGTTTTTTACACCATTAAAGATTTACGATTGGTGTAACGATTTCTATTTTGCAAAAGGATAAAATTTTATGTTTTCCACCTCGTAAAATAATTTTAATGGTTATTTAATTGGAAACAGATTAAAGCGATATATTATTAGGAAAGCTATGCTGTAATTTTGTAACTATTTTGTATGATGTAATTTACTATTTGCAAGATAGTTATGTGCAATAAATTTTAATTTGAATGTAAGAAGACTAGATGAACTCAATTTTAAAAAGGAATTTAGATTTCTAAAAAGAGGAAAAATGTTAATAAAAGATTCACAAATATTTACATGCTCGATATTCTCAGTTGACCTACAATTTCAATGTTTTTGATCATGAAAAAGATATCATTAATGTTGCAAAAAGTTTATTTGGATTTGAGAATATTAAGTTTCGAAGACTAATCTTAGCGTCTAGTCAATAATCTTTAATCTTGAATTCGTAATAAATATTAAACTTCACAAATAATTCGAAAATGGAAAATTTTGATTAAATTGTTTACAATAATTACTTCAGGTTTTATTTATAAACCATGCAAAAGCATTTCATTTAAAAGTTTGTTATTTATAAATAATAATCCTATGCCAGTTGTTATATTACAATACATCAGAGGAAAGTTCATACTTCGAAAAGTAAATGGAGAATATTCTTAATTGAAATTGCTGTTCAATGACAGCTATTAAATTTCAGAGATAAACTTTGATAAAGTTTAATAGTTCTATTAAAATTTGGATGAAAAAATGAAACATGTTTTTGTTTGCTGTGTTCCATTAATCAAAAACATAATTACCATTTTTTCGAGTTGACAATATTATGACATACAAAATTCGGTTAGTAATAAGATAAGTAAATTAATATATGAATAAATTTATGTACAGCACGAATCCCTGTAGTATGTAAGATTATTGTACCATAAAATGAGATTTTTAAAACGTCATCTACCTTGTAATAATTGTTTCTGCAGTTTTTTAATCAAATCGTTCTTTGTGTTTATATAAATCATATGGAAGCATATGTATTGAAAAAAGTTGGATCCAGTTTTCTTGTTAAAAAATTATGTAAAATTATTCAAAATTATTCAAAGTCCAGGGCAAACAATCTTCCATGCAACATTGTGCTAGATTATACAAAATCATTTGAATATAAAACTCGTCAAAAATGTATCGCAGCTGGCGAATATTGAGTTCCGGAGATATATTAATTGTACATTTTGGAAACCTCAGTTTCAATCCAGAGTGTTTTAATGACAAACCACTTATCAATTTCATGAACCACTATTCACCGCCGAGTCTCGCGAAAACTGAATTTTTGCGATTCATCCGATTTTTTTCGCGAATGTAACAAAGGAAATTTTTGGAATAAAAATTTCTATTGTATATCCTTTAAAAATATGACATTCTGCGAACATTTTAGGACCGCGTCTAAAATACGGTAGCAGTAAGAATTGATGGTGTTACGCTCTGAAAGATAAAATAATGCACAACGTCTCGCGAGTGAAATGTTTTAAAGTTGAAAAGCTTTTTGTTAAAAACGCCTTTTTCCATAATGTGAATACCTCCTTTCGATTTTGTTGAAATTTCGTCGTCATATTTTTTGTATCGCGTCAGCCATAAAAATGTTGGCATTCTTACGATAAAATCGTATAAAAACAAAGTGCGAAGGAGCGTGTTAATAATTCGCCGCAAAACAGTGATTGTTCTGCTCAACAAATTTCGAATGTCAATCTCGCGATTTGAAAAATCGCCATCACAAAACTCTATTGTGCGATTCGCGAGACGCCGGCTTTTATTTATAATGTAAGACTTTTGATTTTCGAAAGAACTTTTTGTTTGTACTTGTGATGATTCCTTTTAACAGGTTTGACAAACGCGAAGAATTAGGGCGAATGAAGGTGCGAGCTTGTTCTGTGAGTTGCGATAAATTTTCTTTTGTCGTATATGTCTTTCGTGCAAATGGATTTTTCCATCGACTCTGTAATCACGATTTCCTTTTTCATTTTTCAACGTCGAACGTCGTTTGTAGAGGTCTATCAGTTGGACCATCGCATCGGAACACTGTGATCAGAGTGCCGTGTATCTCGTTGATTCTGTTTGACCTTACTCATCCGCGACAAGTAGACTGAGCAGACGTAACCGTAGTTTGGACACGATGATGACTCGTGCAAGCGCGAGCAACTTTGCGAACGAGCTTTTAACTGAGCGCCCGGAAATGCCAAGAGAGTGCATCAGGTTTGTTCTCAAACAGTCGAACGAACGTTTCAGATGTACCTATGTCAAAGTTTTAAGAGTCACATGGCCCAAGTTCGAAGCTGCGTGTGGTATGGAGTTATCCCAACTACAATAGTTTAATTAGATCGAGTGAATTATGTACATTGTTTTTGCAATCGCAAAGTTTTCTGGTTTCTACATCATTGTGATCCCGATTAATAGTTAAATTGGCCAAATGAGTTTTGTGGTATTTGATTCATGATTTGGTTATACAATGTATTGCTTCTAACACTTATAACTGTGATTGAAAGATTTCTTCCAATCAAAATTCGAAAAAGTTTCAATCGTGACATTAGTTTTAGAATAAATACAAGCATAATGTTCTGTATCTTAAATTTTAAATTTGGTACCGAAAAATAATCGAAAAATAAAGCTTTGTTTCTATTTTGTAGACATAAATTTGACACACACACACACACACACACACAATAAATTTATTTTAACTTTGTAGCTACGTATATGCTACATTTATGTCGTATATATGTTACATGTATATCACGTATGTTACATATATATTACATATATTATATATTTATGTTTGCATTTAACTGTATGTCATATATATAATATTAATGAATATGTGGCTGTATATATGTATCATATGTATTTTGCGAAACGTACATGGTCATGTATACAATATGTATGTCTCGTTTATGTAGCACATATGTTTCTTTTTGTCTCTAGCATCAATATGATTTTTTATATGAATCATATTATGAATTTAATTATGCGTGGCAGATATGTCAATAGAGTTAAACATAAAGTTTTGCTCAAAACTCATATAGCGTTTATAAAATTATATGTTGAAATATAGATGTTAGAAACGTAGTCCATGATTTTCAACGTACAGAAAACTTTTTGGAACTTTGATGAAAATTTTATCTTTAATTAGGAAATTTGAAATGGCTTCGAAATGTTTTTGTGATTCGTCATTTATTTACGATGCTGAATATAGCTATTTTATCGACTTTTTCTTTCGACTGCATTTAGCATACATATAAATAAATTCAAAGTTTTTTATGATTAGTTTCTGATGATTGATTTATTTTTAATTTGAGGGTTTAAGCAATTTCCATTGAGTTTTGCAATGGTTCCAAATACTAAGCAGGTTTAATAAATGATCGATTACTAAATTTTTCGTTCAAAAGTACCAGAATAAATTTTTATCTTAAATTAAATTATAAATATTTAACTATTATATTTAGCTGGCTTTTCTTTAATATCAAAGGAAAATATCAGCATCAGTGGATGTATATAGGAAACATAAAGTTCATGTTAAACTAATTATATATAGAATTATTATTTCAACATGACTTTCAAAATAATGAACTTTTTTGGTCGTTGTTAACATAATATTAGAAATGTCAATAAACATTTGATTTTAACATTAACAAAGAAATATATATATATTTTGTCTCAAACTAAAAATATACTAGGTAAAGTTAAGAACTAAAGTAATTATTTGAATAATTACTTGAAAAAAATAATTAATCGTTTGATAAAGATTTAAGAAAGAAGTTATTTTTGTAATTCATAAAAATGTAAATAAAACTTATGAATTTGAATATGAAGAAAGAAAATACATAAAAATCTTAATTAAATTTTTACTTCAATTCTGTTGTAATCTGATATGAAAGATAAATGTAATAATTTTACAGAAAAGTTTAATTTAACAATAAAGTAAATTAATATTCTTTGTTATTGAATTTCGTTTATTATTATAATAAATTTTATATTTGTCTTTTATGACTGAAAAATTAAATTTATACGAATTTAATTTTAACCCGATGTCTGATGTAATAGTTATTATGAAATCTTTGTTTTTGCGGTGATAAAAATTTATATGTAAAATTTATTCAATATAAATTTTAATCATATGTCTATTCTATTTTTTTCCTATATCGTCACATATTTTTTTAAATATTAAGTTGACAACTTTCTTACTTACAATTTTCAGATTAAGTTTTTCCAAATGAAAATATTATTTTCTTCTTTCTTCAGTTTTTAATATATATCAAAGAGTTAAATAAACAATTTATAACATTTATAAACTTGGCATGTTTACAAGTATGTGTCTATCTGCTTCAAGACACTCGAAAATAAATTTAAACTCACAAACACATTCATGGCATCATATTAAAAAAATATATTGATTTCGAGGAAGAATAATGCATATAATGACTAATTATGGTTCTTATTTTAATTCATAATAATTAATTCGATTCATAATAAAATATTTGAATTTTTTTAAAAATGTTATCAAAACCTCTTTAGCATTCAAATTTATAATAATAATCGTGATATTTTAATAAATGTATAAAAATGGATCAGAAATATGAGATTAAAAGTATGGCTTCAGGGGATTTTTTTGTGAACTCCACATATTTCATTGACCACTAGACTATTTGGTTCGTCAGGTTGCAGGTTATATACTTGTTCAACGACGTTTAGCGCGTCACGTTGTGCATTCGTGTTCGTCACCTATAGACGACAACCAATGACATTGCTCATACGCAATGTTTCTGTCAGTCTTGCAAAAACTGAAACTGCATAACGTTTTGTGTTTGACTACGATGTTTCGAAAATATTTTAACTTTAGAACATATTGTCTCCAATATTTAAATTGTCAAAATAACAAAAATATATGATCCAATAAAAATGTATTTATTAAATTTTATTGAAAATGTCAAATGTTTTTTTGACAGTTTATAAATAAAATGCGACAAATATTTTTTCTGACATTCATATGTGTATCATTTTGTTAAATAGAAGTTTTACATTTTAATGTTATAAACAAAAAAATTTCACTAAATTTGTGAAATAACAATCAAATTCTATTTATTGAAGTGGTTTTTATTTCTTTATTTGATTTTAAAAATGACATAATGCGATAGAGATGTCTAATGTTCTGTTAATAAAATTGTTAAAAAAGAACCAAAAATATTTTATTTAACAGTGAATGTTCAGATTACAATTCCGCATCTTTCCTCTCGTGTTAGTGAGATAAAATAGAATTTCGTATTACTTAAAAATTAAAATAAATTAAGCCCGACTTGCAATTATTTATTTTCAACTGATTTTTCACATCAACATTTTGATATCTTAGTTGAAAGAAATTGAATTTTAATCTTTAATGTAGATAGATTTTCGAATTCCCATTCAGAGTTTTGTATCTTGAAATTCCATTAAAATACGAAACAATAAATTAAATTGTATAATAATGAATAAAGATACTAAAAAATATGTACTTTATTTTCTTTTTTCAGGTTCGATAAGTAGGGATTGAAAAATTTAAATTATAGACAAATATTTATTATTACATTTATCTGATTGGGATTTCTGGTGGCAATATCTGCCTATTTGAATTTTCGTGCGGCAACACAATCTAGAAACAACATTCAGTGAATCTAGAAACTACAACGAGACGGGCTATTGGAAATCCAGAAACAGTGACTGATTGATTTCCATCGAAAACTTGAGAGGCGAGGGAGGGGAGCGTCGAATCAAACAATTTTCACTTGAGTTAATTTCGTCATGGAAAGGAACAAATATATTTTTAAACCTAATATAATAGAGATGTTATATGTAACTTACATCAATACCACAAAGTATTTGATTTTAATATTAGTTTTTATATAAAATCATAATAAGGTGAATGTACTAGTTATCGGAACCATATGAACTATTTAATTTTAAGGAATATAAAGTAATATACTAAATTAATTATAAATAATTTATTATTCAAATTTATAAATTAAATAACAATTTAACCCCGAAATTGATTAAAATACAAAATATATTAACTTTCTAAATTGTTATTTCGGTAATTGGATACTATACATTTGATAACGATGACGATGACTGGTGCATTTAACTTAGCTAGGTAAATGCATCAGTTAACCAATTAATATTATTTCGTTATAAATTTTATATTTCGTAGCAATGATTCTAGTACAATTTATTCAAAATGTTCTCGGAATCTTAAAAAGAATACTTTAAATAGAAAAAATTCAAATAGATCACATTCTTTCAAAAATGTCTGTAAAGACATCGAACATAACCTCCCAAATTTAATTTCTGATGATGAAACAAAGAGTAATTTTACAATGATTTAATATTTCAAAGATATTTGTTGAGATAAAAACACCTGTACTGAGAATATCTCAATATCACAAAAATCTATCAAATATGATCGAACTTGATTCCCTCTACATACATAAAAAGTGGGGTAGCTTCCAAAAGAGAATCATTATCTGGTTGTTTCATTTGGACTACATTTTTGTATGTTTCTGTGAGTATATGGTCATTGTGGTTAGAGGATGTACTTTTACAAAAGAACTTTTTAATGAGTGGCAGAGAATATTCCTATTGATGATAAGAAGGTGGAGTAAAATAAAAAGATTCTGTGCTATGTGAAAGATATTTTTAATGAAGCTTTGAAGATTCAATTGATAAATAGTTTAAAGTAACAAGTAGGGTTATGAATCGAGATAAGTCAGGAAGACCACAATCAATAAATAACGATAAGTTATTAGAAATTTTACTGTTCGTGTAAAACTACCACGTAGCAGGTAAAGAATGTCTACTCATAATATTAAAATGAAAGGTAAGAAATTTTAATTTTCAACATGATAACACTTTTTAAATTATGATTGGTAATATATCATCAAATTTATAATTAATAATGGTTCTTTATGATGAAGTGATGTTTAAATTAAGTAGTAACTGGAATAAATGACTTAAAGTATACTAGTCAAGCCAAATGACGGTTTATTTCACCTGGACCATACGAAGGTGAAAGGCAAAGGGTCTCTTTTAAAATAAGCCAATGGTGAAAGAAAACACGAAAATGTTCACATTGTTTTTTTAGTAATACTGAGATAAGTTTCTAGTGAAACAATTTGCAACGTTTTTCGTAAATTTTATTTTATGAGAATTCTTATTTAAAATTTTAAAGTTGTGCCCAGCCTCAGCCCCACGTCGAGAGTAAAAACCAAATTGAGTGTCTTTGATGAATCATATATGTTTTGTATAAGTTATGAAATGTTCAAAGGCAAAATAAAAAATTTGTAATAAATAAATACAGCTGTATTTAAGTTTCGAAGTTAATATGACTTTTTCAACTAGAAATTAAAAATCAATATCTGTAAAATCACATTTACAAAAATTTTTATGTTAAGAAGTAATTCGTATTTTGAGGTTATAATGTATCCAGTGTGGTTATTAATACATTTATATAATCTTTGGGTACATATAATTTTTAATTGAATACAAAAAAGTAAATGAATAATAAATTTGTATACATTTTACATTACTGAGTTTTTTAGGAGTTGTGTCAGATAATCTTGTGTTTCTTCTATTTACATCATAAGCAAGCCTTTTTTTTATTTACATCAAATTTTCCTATTTTTTAATAGATGAGTCTAATTCATTCTGAAAAATATAAATATATCTTCTTCTTATTTGTTTTTACAACTAAAAGAGTTGTATTTTTATATACTGGTTCATAAAATCTAAATACAATTTGCTTTATAGAGTATAATGTTTAAGGTTAAGCCCTCGAATAAATGCTGTTTTATCAAAAATTTCATTTGAAATTACTTTAAAAATTATTATAATAAAATATATTTATTAATATAAAAAATTTGTGAGTTGTCAGATCAATTTAGATTTCTTGCAATTGTATCTTTATTTTTCCTCTGATGGTATAATTTATATATATTCTTTTTATTACAGCGCCATCTGTCACAAATAGAGAGAACTAGAGTAAAACTATTGTACTTTTCGTTGCAAAACGGAATTTGAGAAAATAAAATTTCATTTATGATATCAAAGTTATTTCACACATTACCCTCAGATGAAGCAAAAGGAACATTAATAGAGGTTTGGGACATATTCAGGAATATTGTTTGACAATTACATCGCAGAAAATTTGGCAGAGTGGGGAATTGAACGCAAACGTATTTAATAACTATATTGCAGTAATACTCGTGTATCCAGCACGTAAGGTTACAACGCTACTTACTCCGGAACTTTCATTGCATCTATACTTAAATGAGTGTTGAAATGTACCTAGAGTACTGTATTTGCAGACCAGAGATTTAACTTCGTCGTTTTACGAATTTGCTGTTAGAAAAAGTAAAAGTAATGCACAAGCAGATAACTAGATTTTTTTGCCTCATTTCGTAAAATCAATTTCCTGAGTTATGAGATTAATATATTGAAAAATAAATAAATATAGAATAATGTATACACATGCATATTTCAACTTTTAACTGTTTTTTATTTGTAGACATGCTTTAACAGTTTAATGTTGGACATAACAATTGTTTATTACTACATGTCCAAATTATTCAATGCTATGCAGTTATTCAAAATTGCCAAAGGAAAAAAAATTATAGGTGTTATTTTATATACTTCAAGTGGTGATATAAAATCATGTCATAAGAGCTGAAAATGGGCAACCAATTCAATTTAGACGATGAATCTAGATAAACTTTTGCTGCATTTTTATACATAAAAAGTGCAACGATTGAGATTCAGGTATGATTCTACTAACTATACACTGAATTTTGAGTAGCAACTAAAGGTATGGTCAACGCAATTACGATGTAAACGTAGTAGTCTCGTATTTTCCAACTCGTTCAATTAAGATAAAAATTATGAATTTCTTTCTCCTGATGATTCATACGAAACAGATAATATTTCTCTCACTAATGAACCAATTTTAGAAAGTGTGTTTAAATAAGTTATTTTGGTGATATAATGAAATAATTTTTGATTGTAAACAAAGCGACCTGAATTTTAATTATATATAATAAATTTATAGTAATTACATAAAGACGTGCTTTATTCATTTTATTAAAACATTGCGCAAGTTGAATATTATATTTTAACATTCAATAAAACTGTAAAACAAAAGACCAAGTAAATGTCTTGATAGAATAAAAGAATTTTCATACGTTGAATATACGTATATTATAAATACAATAATAACGTTCGATCGGCATGGAATAAACTATGTGAAAGTAGATAATTATATAATAAAATTATTGTATTAAGCTGTGATGAAAATGTGTATAACATTGATAAAGAATGTTGCATAAATTATCAAGACAAAAATAATTTAGTGTTGTATTGAATATATGTAAAAGATGAAGAGATGAATAATAAAAGAAAGGATGAATGAGAGTTATTTTGGATAGATTTAAATTAGATATGTTTTTGAAATCAGATATAATGTATTGGTTGTTTAGTTATTAACTAGAACTCATTAAACTTTAATTATGCTAATCTCTCAATAACTAAATATGTCGCATTTATTATACGATTATTGATTGTTAAAATAAGCGTAATTCGTACTTGATTGCGTTAAACTAGAATTTTGAGTTTCATAATAAGAATCGATTATACAGAGGAGGGACACAAACTATATATATGGGCACAAAGGGTAAAGCAAATGTAGCGTTCCTAGTTAAAATAAAAAACTGTAGATTTATTTTTCTCTCAAGGAAGATTATTAAACTTAAAGTTTACTAAAATACCTGGCTCACGTTATTTTAAAAACAGTAATAGTTAACTTCAAAGCACCTTAATTTCACAAGTTGTCAAACAAGAAAGAAACGTGTGAAAGTGTGAACTATCGTTGGTTACTTCCGCAGGTTCATGTAATTTCATAAACATGAGTTACGTACTCAGTGTAAATGGCATTAGAAAAACACTTTAGCAAATGACGGAATTAGGAATGTGTTAAGAAAGTGTGCAATGTTGGCGTGCGGTCGACTTTAACGCAAGGTAATTTTTTTAAGAGCACGACTTAGCAGAATCTGACGCCGAGCTTCTGACGCATCTATTGTTTTTCATGCCGCGACGAAGTGCGCAATGAAAATGTGGTTGGAACTTTTTATTTCCTGAGCGTGTGAATTTTTCGCGAATTACTGCAAATAAGGAAATACTCATCTGCAATGCGACGCTCAAACACAACAGCAAACCGCCGAGCAAAATGAAATGTTGAGTCGTACCTATAAAAGGAGGAACGTTATCCATTTCTGTGGTACTAATATTTTGTGTGGTGGCTGTGTCCACACGAAATCGAAATATCTTCATGAATTTTAATACACTTCGCTCTGGTCTAGTGAGCTAACCTTTAGATTATAAGTTTGATGTCGAAACAGAGATGAACATAAATATACATTTCATTCGATTATTCAAATATTTTCATTTATTTAAAGGTTATCTCATAAATGAAAAAATTATAATGTAACATTTTCGAAAGTACTTCAACTTAATCTAAAAGATGGTTACTGTATTAACTTTAATTTATTTATTTATTCATTTATCAACTGTTTAACTTTTGATTTATGTTAAAATTGTGTAGCTTTAAACTTTATACTGTTTAACAACAAAGATCGGTTAATCTTGTAAAACATTGAAGTTGAGTTAACATTGTTTAATACCAAAGTTATGAAATTATGTTAACATTATTTAAATCTAAGGTTAGGTTAAGAGTGATTAACTTTAACTTAGATAGATAAATAGATAATCAGTATATTTAAGTCCTGGGCATAAACGCGTAAAGGACTACATAAAAGTGTACAAATGAGATATACGTAGTGGCAAGTTAGGACAATATTATTTAACCTTAAGGGTTAGTAGGTTAACATAGGGGTAGTGGTTTAACATTACTATAATTTTGGAGTTGTGTTGACATCGTTTAATCTCGAACTTAAGTTCACATTGTGTAACTTTAATGATATCACTATTTAAGATATATATCATTCTTAAGACACATGTTAAGATTGTTTAACCGTGAAGTTAAGTTAACACTGTTTAACCTAAAGATTGTAATAACACTGATTACATATAAAGTTAAGTTAAAAGTGATGAACTTCAAGTTAAGATAACATTATTTCAACTTAAAAGTGGGTCAACATTATTAACCTTAAAGTTATGTTGACATCGTTTAACCTTGAACTTAGGTTGACATTGTGTAACTTTAAACACTGTTTAACTTTAACATTTGATTGGGATTCTTTAGCTTTACAGTTAGGTTAAAACTGATATTAATATATCATTATTGTTTTATTTATAATTACATCTTTCTTAATATTTTGAATATATTTTATTAAAAAATGTATTTCGTTGTTGAATTTCGAAGAGGGAAAATACACAGTTTCTGATAAAGAATTATTAATAAATTATCGGCCTCGCGAAGTCATTTTAGCGTGATACATATAGAGAAAAAATAGGTGTATATCATCGCCACATACTTCCTACTGTTTTCAAAGGATGTTTCTCAGCTGTGAATGAAAGTATGAGAGAAGATCTGTGCTTCAGGGTCTTTGTACTTTTAATGGCGCAGAAGATTATCTTTGCTCGCAAGTTGTGGAAAGAATTTTGGACGAGCCTGAAATTGTTACAATAATTTCATATCGCTACAGTGAGAGCTTTTTTGCTCGCATCACAAGTAATATAATTTGCAGTAAAAGAAATCAGCGGAAGCAAAAAAGGTGGCAACTGCTGAAAAGAAAAAACGAAATTAATGATCACCGACAAAAAATAGTGGAGAAAATGAATAAGTGTTTTTCTATATCGCGTTCTTTCTGAACAGCCTGGCACCTGAGCCGCTAGCGTGGTATTTTGTACGGAATACAAATTACCAGTTAGCGTGTCATGTCGCAAAAAGTGCATAACAACAATTACGGTATTTTCTCAGCAGGTACATTTGCAGTGTTTGACGAACATGCCACGATGGAGCTTGATGTACATGATTTTATTTACAAGTAATTTTTTGTGTAGTAGATTATAAAATAAACTTTCAAACAGCCCTTCATATTTATTTTAACATTTTCGGTCCAACTCAAGTTTACTTGCCAACTTAACTTTATTTACAAAAATTTAAGATTTTAAATGGAAATAGGTTTCATTTCACTTATTTGTACAGTAAAAGGGTGTGATACACGATCGTATCCGAAATGTGTTGAAGACTTCATTTATGCAAGAAAAATGCGTTTAAGCATAATAACACACTTTTTTATAGATCATGTTAATATTTTTATTTTTACGTCAGTATATAATGAAGTTTATTTCATATTCTTTCACTAGTAAACAATATTTATTATTAATTTGTTAATTGCAAACTTTTAAAAGTAATGGAGGATATGTGATTCCTGAAAATGATGAGTGTCATAATAATTAAACTTCAATTACAAAACATTTATGTATCTTATTATTTACAATTATTTCTGTCTAGTTCGAAATACACCAAAGTCAAATAAATCAATAATCATAATTAAAATGAAATGTCAAAAGCGAGTGGGACATTAAATGAGTTTAAAAATAAACACATGAGTATGATTTTCTGAAAATATAAATTACAGAATACAAAATTCGAAAGTAGACAGGCAGAAATTTAAAATAAAAAAATAGTATAATAAATTGTTTATTTAATTGTTGGAATTAGTCGCGAACAATGATATATATTAAAAACTATAAAACTGTTCTGACTTTTTTGATTTATTTGTCAAAAAATGAAAAAGTACGAATTCAAAAAAATTGCGTTCTGGCACGTTGCAATATAGATATGAAGGGACAACAATTTAGATTTAACAATTTCGAATATGGACCTTATTAAATTTGACACAGATTTGATTAGACTCTAGTTTGATCTAATTAGATTTTAAGAGATGTATTTTGTCCATAAATATGATAAAGTGTCATGGTGTGTGAAGATTTAATTGTATGTCTTAACTATTAATTGGGTTTAATTGAATTTCGCAATGAATAGTTTGACTTTCTTCGACCCAAATTATTTTTCATATAAATTAGAACACATGAAATTGAATAAGTTTATCCTATTGTATATAAATTGTAATTAGATAACATTTTATTTAACAGAAATTAAGGGAAGTTGATCAAGTTTGATTGAGATGACATCTATATATATGTGAAAAGATAATGGTTTATTATCACAATATAATAATTATATTACTAATATTAATAATTATATTTTACTGGATCAGATGAATAAATATTTTATTAAAAATCAGTCTTGAATAAACAATTAACTCTACATTACGTTAAACTATTTACAATCATACATACTATACATATATGTAACATATGAAGATTTATATGCATATATTTTGCATACACGGAAAAAATTTATTCTACCAAATAGTAATTAAAACGTATCATGAAATATCTAATCAATTATTTGTTTAACTTATTTAGTTTTTTAGTATAATTGTAGTAATATTATATGCATGGTGTTTCCAAACATTTCCGTATCATATTGTGAAAGTCATACGAATGTACACTAAATTTTTATTAGACGTTTCGTTATACGTTTTGATCTCTATATGTTATAGTAATATTTATTAAATTTTTGTCTACGTATATGTGACATATACTTTCATATATGTTATTTTTGCTTGGGTATTCTAGTGTGATGATTTTTTCGCTTGTTTAAACGAATATACGAATGAATGAAATAGACGAATTCATTGAATTGATAAAATGCTTGAAAAAATCATTTTCAAACATTTGGCTTTGCCACATGTTTGATGCTCGTAAATTGTCAGGGTTTGCTATACGATCACCAAGTGTCATTGTATCGCGACGCGAAACGTTCGTCATTGTCGCCGCGAGCTCTTGACGATTTCGTGAAATGTACATGTGTCACTGTTCCCGTGAAAATGAATATCCTCAGATGGCAACATCTTCGAGAACAAAAAGTAGTCGAAATCTTGTAAGAGTAACTCCGGTCGATCGCATTCTTCTGACCGAATGTAATATCGCTTTCAATAAACTGAATCGTGTACACGTGAAGTAATATCGAGTGACGTTTTACTAAATCACTTTGAACACTATCTTGTTCACTAAAGTAGGTTCTCTAATAAAAAAAAAAAAAAAAAAAAAAAAAAAAAAAAAAAAAAAATTATTATTATTAAATATAATATTATAAT
>JABFQD010001626.1:0-17651 GCA_022817045.1 Psix sp. ZL-2020 | reverse complement strand
CAATATATTAAACTTTGATTTTTGTAAGAGATATATAGTGACTTGTTATGAAAATACCTTTTTTCATCCAATTTTCACTAGTGTAATAATTTTTTCACTAATCAATTGCAAAAAGAATCAAAATAATGACAAGTTAGATAAAAGTATTATTAAAATTTGTTGAATGGGAACTTTTAAGATGTTTATATGTGATGGTATTTCGTTAATTTTTCAGGCATGCAAATTGAGTTCGGATTTTTTACGAAATAAATATGTGATGCGTCATAAACGTATGCTATAAAAAGTGCAATACCAGTTTTAACGAGGTCTTTTTACATTCACAAATAAATAGTTTATCTGTTAGTATTTGAATACATTATTCATAAACGGAATAGTATACTCAGATAAATAAATCAACATATGTTCTATGACTAATTTTTTACGAAAGGCTTTACAAAATAAAATCTCAATAGAATAATCTGCTCAGTAAAATCACAGAAAAGATAACTAAAATAAGATCTCTTTGATCACTTTTATATTTTAACACTTTTGTTAGATTAAATTCTTTCCTCAAAATAATGATGTTTACGTTTTTAAAAGAAAAAGTTTATAACTAACGATTCATTTCCGAAGCTTTGAATAAAAAGATTATAACCTAAACGTGTTATTATAAAAATCCTATGTTTCAATTAATGTTTCGTATTTCAGTTAAGAGCATAATTGTTGATAAAATTGTTTTCAAAGTGATATCTTCTGAAGCATTTTAGAATCAAATTATCAACTTTAAATACTACAGAAGTAGATGTATTTTTCAGTATGCTCTCTTGAATTTCAATTTCCAATCAATTAAATCTACCAATAAGTGATGCCAAAGTGCAACGAAAACAAGAGTTTGAGATATTGATTGTTATTTTTCATGTATAAACAGGAACGATACAAAAATCTGGACAAATAGTTATTATAGATAAGGATCGACGATTTTGATAAATGTTGAGCACAATAAAAGCAGTAAAATTGCTATAAGCGGTTCGTGGGTCTTACGTTGAATCGGGATATTAAATAGACAAAACTTTTGTTTTACGACAAGGCAAACGAGCGACGTATCTGGTATCTCCCTGAAGTGTCACCGCGCCAATCAGGCGTCGAGAGCTCGAACAATAGTTATATAGAAGCGTAACTAGGTACTTGAAATTATGTCAAGTGCTCATAATGGAGAAATCGTTCAACCGAATATCAGGACCGATGTATTTCTAAGACTCGAAGAAGAATTTCACACTTCACCGAATATTATAGTCATCTTATTAACTCATTGATCTTTTATTTCCTCAGATTCAGATGTTTCATACTCGTCATTCACTACTTGGAAAATATTTTATCGACTGAAATTTATTTTCACGATAATGAATATGGATAAGACAGTGATTGTATTTACAAAGTTGCAATTGAACGTAGATTTTTTATTAGCCACAGCGAACAAGCAGGGTATCATTTTCATCATTAACAGCGAAGTAACTTTGGCAACTAGAGGATCGTTGGTTAATCATCAGATCCCAGCGGATCCGATAGTTGGACCACAGTATAATTGCATTTCCAAAATCACATCAAGTATTTAACTCTTGCTTGCCACTGTTAATTAAATCAAAATCGTCCGATAGTTTTGCTTACAGAGATAACTCCTTCCTCGATTATCTTTTTCGAACTTCGTTAGACAATCTTTATTAGTTTTCAAGTTTTTCATTGTGAGTAACGATATTGAAATCGTAATTTTCCTTTAACTTTAAGGCAAATGTAAGGAGCCGACTAAACTGAAACTTTAAGTCCAAAGTAATTTAGGTAAACATCGTATTTTGAATCATTTTTTCCTGATGAAATATTGTTTGAAATGACACTTCTCTATAGTGATATTATACAGTAGAAGTAGCACAAGCTACTTACCACTTGTGCTTCAAAGGTCATTGGAAACTCCACAATAACTGCCGCAGGGAATACGTTCCTTTTTGAAGAACGAAAAAGAAGTTGTTACACTCAGTTGACCAACAGCCATTGTGTATTCGTTGCGACTATTGCTTCCTATCAAATGAAAGTCGCGACGTTTAGTGGAAGTTGATTATCCACAATCCGAATGATCGTGAAACGTAAAAGCACAGAGTCAAACATTGTTACGTACGAATAACGATAAGACAAAGCTGAATCTTTTCGCGTTTTTCGGCGTATTTAAATGAAGTAGAAACGTCATCGCAATCGTTTCGCTATGCGAGATAGATCGATGAATGCTTTTCTTGGATAAAGTAAATTCTTCGTTTTTGCAACCTTAAGACCACTTTAACGAAATCTTCTTTCCTCACTCACCTTAGGAACCTTTTAACTGTTACGCGCAATGAGAAAGGACGCTTATCTGTTTTTGAGTTGAATGATAGGTTCTGGTAATTCTGTCAAATTAACGATCCAACTACTTTTTTAATTTTATTATGTTTGAAAATTCCATTTTGCGTTCATCGATGTAAAGAAAAAAACTATAACAAAGAAGAAGCAGATGTTGGTGAAACAAATGGATTTTATTGTTCGGATTTAACATTCATGAATTTACCAAAAATGTGTCATGTACATTCCGACTTGAAAATTTATTAGATTTCCTAACATTTGTATTTTATTAAAAAGTTACTTATTAAAAAGTAATGCTATTTTGTTCATATATCTTCTTCTTTCGATAATCTTTTCTATATTTATTTTTATTATATAAAGATGATTAGAAATGAAACGGAGAGCAGCCTGTGTTTCAAATTAGACGCTGGGCAACTAGAAGTGTTGCGGCAAATATGGACATTTCATTCTTCCGCAGCGCGTTTCGAAATTAAATACTTGGTTATAATACTTGCGTTGTTTTTCCTCGAGACAAAAATACTCGACAACTGCTGCGAATCTACAGGATGGTTCTCTTCAATCTAATGTTTTTTTACTGAAAATGAAAACTTCTGACACATAATAATTCTTACTATATTCTGCTTTAAAAAATATGTTTCGTTTGTGAATAAAAACAGTTTTATGGTTGGGAAATTTATTCCTATTGTGTAGTTGTTTGAAAAAGCTGGATTAAAAGTTCATTATTGGTATGTTGTAAAGTTGATAACTACATTCCAACGTGTATGACCTTAAAACCTCGTAATCAAATTTCCAATAATTTTCTACCTAAAATAAGTTAATATGGGTTTTGATTGTAGAGTCTTTTTGAAGTGCTCATGCTAAAAATTTGATTACGAGCAATGAATTTCGAATTAACGTTGAAATTCATTTATAAATATCATATCATATAATCTTAAAATACTTGTTATATCAGTAATACTAAATGATTCAAAATTAATCAAGGTAAAGTATTTTCGATGCATCCAGTGAAATAAATTCGAAGCGCGGTCTGATGCTTATTTCATAATACGTTGACCGTTATTGTATGAGCATGTTGAGTTTTAATTCTTGGCGATAAAGCTGCAAATGAAATCGAGTAGAAGTTTCGATGCAGCTAATGAAAAATCATTTCACAATTTATATTCCAACAGTAGCATGACGAAAGTTAGGCAATCTCGAGTCTATTGTAGTGTGCGCCGCGTTCGCTCAATGAATCATCTTTATCATTAAATTTTCATTTTCGGGCCAACGAACCGGAGTCGTAGTTAGACACAGCCATCTGAAAAGTTCTGTTCAAATAAGTGTTTCTGTTACTTTAAGTATCAACTTCAGTATCAATTTGATTAGAAATCAAACATTTACGATAAGTAATATTTTACGATATTCCATGCTTTTAGAATGATTTGTCACTGAAATTGCTGATCTATAATAACGTAACAATAAAATTGCCGTGACAGTAATTTGCTCCGCTACTTGTGAAATGACTTACGTAATCGAGCGTTTACGGAAGTTTGAGTAATTTAATTATGGCAAATAATCTTCATCCATGAATAGGCATCAAACATTCCGATAAAAACTTTGCGTTATTTGGGCGATTTTTCTCGTCTTTTTGTTTACACACTAGTGACGTTCAATTAATTTAAAGACCTACGGATAATTAGTGGAAAAACTTTGCGACAATCGAAATGCTTAAGTAATTTCCCGGAGCATTTGACGTATCGGAATCCTCGTTACAAAGTCTCAGACAAGCTCATGATAGCTTGCTTTTGTTTCCCGCAAACTACTATTAATCACGGATTGTGTTATATAAGAAACTTCATGGATAACAATTTCAACTTCGATTACACGTATAAGTTGATAATAATTCAGCTTCATGATAGAAAAGTAGGTATGATAGAAACGAGAAAATCAGAAAAACAATGCCGAATATTTATTCTCTATAAATATATAAATTATGCTTTCAGTTTCAGCTGAAAATCAATTTGTTTTCCATTAAACATTCACAATAAAATTACTTAACGAAAGCAATTTCCAGTTAAAAATTGTGTTTTCAACTTTTTACGGTGTTCACGTGGCAGTTTACGGCATTGTTTCTTCAGTTAAGACGTATCGTCATGAAAATGTATTTTGCGCCTATGGTCCGATATAAAAATTGCACATAAATCTTGTAGCTGCGACGAGAAACGATTACCTGCGAGCGCGTCCCGGGAAACACGAGGAAATTTCGATACCGAAAGTTATTAACCCGTCGTCCGAATCTATTTATCATCGGCGCCCACCAAATAAAATAATGCCTCTTCTAATGTCTGTGCGATTTATATGAATCTTCGCGAAGCGCCAGTCCCATGCGGCACGCTTTATAAACACGCGCGTGTGTTGAACCGTATGCCGAGGGAAAACCAATTTATTGATGCAAGTCGCTAGATTTCATAAACAAAAAATATTCAATGTAGATGTACATTAGTGAAATATATTGTAACAAAGCTAATCGATAATGTAAACTGAGAATGTAAGTATATTTAACATAGAGAAAATATAAACGTTGTGTTTAGTAAAAAAATGTCGACGATAAAAATATTACGAATATCATAAATCATGTCTTCAATGACACAAGGAAGTTAATTCCGTTTTAAATGCTGTCAAGTGGTGGGAAATTGCCTGAAAAATATCGCGTACGATGATAAAACATTTATTCTCACTACGACAAGTTTATTTGATTTTCAGTCAGTAAAAATTTGAATTTGAATTGTTTGCTTTGCAGCATACATTGAAATTCAGATTTTATATTTTGGGAATGGCATTTTATTTTTTAAATCTACAATTACCACGATATCCAATATGTTCGTTAATATGGCATCAAAATTTCACTGAATGGAAATTTTATGCACGAAATATTACAATTAATAAAGTTGTACAGTGTAATTGACATTAGTTTTGATACGGAATTGATAGACATAATATGAGTTGTAAATAAAATTTGGTGCTTGCTACTTTATTACCTTGTGTTTAGATTTTACATTTAAGTTTGGGAAATTTTCAGTTCATTTAATGTATTTGTGAAAAAAATTATAATAACCAAAGTTAATGTAATTTTTTCCCTTTTACTGTTAATCTAAAAAAAGAAATAAAGTCTATTATGATAAAAGCGCGCACCGAGAAATTATTAATAAGACATAACGAATTACCAGAAATTAATATCATTAGTGTCGCAAAACGTTCCGAATACAAATGTTTTCTATTGTTGGTATATTTCTTGATAAACGAGCAATGTCTTGGCTATGTTTACAGAATTAATCACATTCATTTCGCTAGGTTATATCCAGAGATAATTTAATTAAATCATTCATTGGAAATGTACTACATTTACATCTCACCTTTATCATTTTTATTTCTAGTGTTTACATTCGTAAATTTTTTCATACTAATAATTAATGTAAGTTTTTAATTGTTAATTTAGTTACTTCAAGACTTGACACGTCACTTTATTATTAAATTTTATAGCTATTTCGCTACTTAATTTGTTTAATGTTCATTAGTCACATTCAATTATATTATTGAATTTTGTTATTTCACATTTGGAGGAACATTTTACCCAAAATCTGTCTATAAATGCTTATGTTATTGTTAACTTAAAAAATACTATCACGATGAACAAAACAGCCGCCAAATTCCAGAGAAACCATTTGCGGAAGATGTTGATTTGAGAGATTGGAATATTTAGGGAAATTAACTATGCATTCAGAATTTGAATCGTTGTCAACGGGACTTCAAATTTGACACGTTTAGAGGGTGATACGTAGGACGTTTGATATGTTTAGTTACAACACACAGCTATCCGATCAATGTTATTCGTACGCAAAACGATCACATGCATAATTCATAATATACCGATTTCGAGTCCTTTCTCCGTCACATTCTCTTTTGCCATACTACAGCCTTTACGATCTATCGAACTCATGTCATTTCATTGCTGCCGAATTTCCATTTTGCCATTTACATCACATTTCGGAAAACCGTTCATTTTGAAGCCCGCGACGTTTCCTCCACAACGTCATCTCTCACTAGCGCTCGCTCTTTCTGTTTCTCTCATCCTCAGTTGTGCAATTTATGATGGAATGTTGTTCTTCTGAGTAATGCCGTGCATTCACAGTTTGGAATGCAATGAACCATTTTTATTGTAAACTTTATTATCAAAATTAACAATGACTATAAAACACTGAATCTTCTTTAGTTATACGGAATTCCTTATTTTATCTTATAAAACATTTTTAGTACAGAGTAATTAGCATATTTTAATAAAACTTGACAAGTTCCAATAATAATGAATTTCTTGCAGATAAATTTCCTTTGTTCACAGCTAAAGTGTTGTAAGGTTTCACTGAAATTTCATATAAAAGATATTTATATTATATAATTATAGAAATTACCTAAAAACATTAGTACTGATGCTTAAAAGAAAGAGAAACATTGAATAATTGATGAGAATATATTACACATTTAACAAAAGTGAATATAAGTCAATAAATTTCATATTACGGAAATAAAAAAATAAAAATAAAATTATTTTGTAAAGTATGCATACAAATGTTTTATATTTTCTTATTTTAATTGTAGCGTAAGTAATGGATTGATTTAAGAAAATTAATATCTATTTAGGCTTGAAACTTATTATTAAAAAATCAATTCAACCCAATAATTACATTTCAGCTATATTTTATAAAAATATATCAACATAATATTTTTTATTCGATAAGTTATTTATTTTGAATTTGTACATTGATTCATTTCGTAAACTATATGTTTTTGAAATTAATTAGCTTTTAGATGTCTATATTTTTTATAAATAGTTCAAACCAAAAATTTCATTAGTGTAAAAACTCGAATATTTTTTAATATTCGAAAATTAATCGGTAACTTTATGAAAGAATTTTAAAATGTTCGTATTTTATTTTCAAATATTAAAACAATATTTGAACTTCAAAGATCCAATAAATATATTATAAATATGGAGATTATGTTTTTTTTTTCAATTTAAGCTACAAAACAATTATTTTGCATCAATGAATATCTTATGTATGTAATAAACTATTATCAGTGTTAATGTTATTTCTTACATTACTTACTGTTATTCTTACAGAATAATTTTACACTGCATTCATATCACTCTTTTTAATTCGTATAGTCTTATATTATTTGTATATATTTTTAAAATCTATATTTTAAAAAAAATCAAAATAGTTACAAATGTGTTGTATAAATTAAAAGTCACAGCAAATAAATTTCCAGTTTTTATCAATAATATTTCTAAGATATAAACGGCAGACAAATACGAATTATGTATTTATTTATTATATTAAAGCTATAAACGTAATTATAATTAGCATAATAAACACTAATTAATCATTTGTGTAGATACTATTGCTATTTTTATTATGTCAATAATATAATCAAAAATATGTCGGTCATTAAAAAAAAAAAAATATTTAAAGCATTATACAATCATATTAACAACGTACAATAATTAATATATTTGGTAATTATTTTTTTCAGGTGACTCCAAACTAGGTATTCATAATCGTAAGTATTTCATGAAGATTAATTTTGATATAAATATATCGACAACATTTATTAACAAATCATTCGAAGATATAAAAAAGAAAAATAACTATAGATAAGCTAAAGTTAACTATCTAACTTTTATCTCAAAGAAGAAAAAAGAAACAGATCAAACAATTGTTTCGGAATACATAAAACATTTTTTCTTTTAAGTGATGTTTCTTGTGAAATGTTTTTACGTGTGAAACGTTCCCTTATAGCACTTTCGGAAATGCATTTACGCACACGCAACTCTACAATTTACGAATGACACATGAGAAGCTTTCATGTGAGAAATAGTTGCTCATGTGTTCGCGGCATATACTCCAGGTGATTAATGAATTACCAACACAATAGCTGTGCAATTGTCTCGAGCTTTATACCGTGCGGTAAGAACACAGCTATCTATCATTTACGAACTTAACTCTTGTCATGAAATCCTTACGAATAATTCCTCGGTTTATAAAGAAATCATATCACGCCATACCTTGGTAATTAATTATAAAAAAAATTGCGATAACGCCACCGTAATTGTACCTGTTAGTTTTTGTCATTTCTAACGATTTATTAGAAGCACTGAAATTAAAAATTCATGTTTAAATAATCTGGTTATAAAATTGAATCATCATTATGAAAAACAGTTTTTTTTAGAGAAAAAAGAGAATATTTTTGGGAAAACCTATTTTAATTGTGCATTTCCTGTGCTAATTTATCATATATTTAATACTGATATATAAATAAAATATTTATCATGAATATTAAAAATAATAATCAACCCGCTAACTAAATGAAATAAATTTAATCAAACTCATCACAATTTTTATATTTGATATTTGTATATCATTAATATTAAAATCAAAATATTAGATGTTGAGCATAATTTGATTTCTTTATATTCCAAAAAGTCTAAGAATAATAACATCAGTTTCTATTGACAAAAAAATAAGTTTAAAAATATTTAGTACAAGGAAATAGCTTATAAATATTTAACGAAAAATACAATACAAAAGCAAAGAAATAAGAATATCGTGACTAATTTTGTTTTTTTCGAATTCCAAATCAAGACCTGTCAATATCTATCACGAGATTTCTTTTTTTCCCCATTGTTTTCCTCGCTAGTTTTTTAATACAATTAAGAAGTTACAAATGGATCAAGTTTCTGCGCAAAAAATGCAATTTTTTACATGATTCTGTAGAATAAAAATATAACTTTACTTATAATTACAAAACCGAGATAGCTTTGAAACACGATTTTTTTATTATTCATAACGCTGAATATTTCTTCCGAAAATATTTGTTTTGTGTTATCCAAGCACAGACGAACATACTTGACCATATGTATTGCAATGTTCAAAATATGGGCTTTAAAGAAAACTGTGCGTATAGGCGACAGAAACACGATTGTTCGAGTGACGAAATATCTGTCGACACGTAAATCCTTTCATTTCTACCACACATTCAGTTGTTTTGGTCGCATCCTACGTATAATGCCTCGATAGCGTTCGCGTAAATGTCGAGATATCTGGCATAGGTAATTTCAGCTCAGTAATTTATCATTTGCGATTTGCGCATGGCCATAATGTGCGGCTGCCGGAAAATTCTTCGGTACATATCTAGGGCCTGATTCTCCAGCGACTAGGATATCTGCCGTTCCTCGGGGAAATTTCGTGGCGTTTCCACATCCATTTTTAAACATTATTGTCTGAATCCCGCGAGCCTTGGATGACGACAACCACGCATTTTCAAGCTAACTTAATATCCTGATTACAAACACGAAGCCCAGCAAAATTCAGTAATTCCAGACGGAGTAGTTTCCTAAATTAGCACATCATTTTTTTCTCTTAGTGTGGCCATTTATCTTAAGATCTTTAAATTGAGGTAATTGAAAGTATCATTAATATGTAATTACCAACCCTTAAATATTTTTTTAGTCGAGTTCATTAGATTTTAGAGCATTTTTGAAAGTGTTTTATTCCATTACGGATCATTTTTTCACATCCACTTAAATAATTTATTATCATACTATTAAAAGAAGTATTCTGAGTTCAAAGATGAAACTATATTCATTTTAAAAGTAGTTTATTATTCAAAATAACTTTATCTGTATTCTTTTTAGTGCAAACAATTATTCGTACTTTAGTGAATAAATTTGATCATCAGAATGTTGATTTTTCTATTGTTTGTGTTTGTTTAAAAATATAACATTTGAAATTGCAGTGAAACAATTTAAGCCATAAATTTTTTCGCACATTTGCTTTAGTGTTAAAACAAGAATACTTATGCGAAGAAATTGGAACGCAACTATTCTCATATTTCAATGCGACTTTATGCGTAGAACATGCTGCCAGATGCTTCCGAGTCAGGATGAAACAGCGTAAGTTCATCATACTCTGAGACGAAGTACAACTGATAATACGCGTCTCTGTTAACTGGGACAACTATTTCTTGAATAGCATTACTTCTTTTTTCAATTCGTGTTGAACTGTTGTAATTAATAAGCGTAATTGACAACGAACTTATTAAGTATGAAAATGAGATGCAAAGTGGTACAAAATTCAAGTGCTTATAACTTTTTGTAACTAACTAACTTATGGTGGTTAAATAGTTAAATTGAAAAATAGGAATGAGAGAGAGAGAACAAGCAGAATTCTTTCATCCATACATCTTCAAAACTGTGACTTGTTTTTTCATTCGTTCATTATTCTTGCAAAACATTGCAGCACAAAGTACCGGTCATAGAGTGGAGAAATGAAATTCGTAAGATTGGACGTGTTATTAATTTCTTTTTTTTTCGTGTTGAATTTTTTTACGTAGAATAATCCCGCAATGATAATTATCATTTGTAAGAAAAGAGCATACAGAAAATTAATTACATGATTTTTCATCATTTTTATTAGGATATTTTTAACGTTTAATTGATTATAATATAAATGAACATTTGTCATATTTAATTATTCAAGTGAAATATATTGTTGGATGATAAATTTATAAGTTAGATAAATTGGTACCACATTCTCAGGGAGACTAGTTTTAAATTTATGCATGGAAAAAATCAAATCATTGTTATTTATAGTACAAATGTTTTGTCATTCGTTCACATAAGTTCAAAGAAACAATATTTTGCGCTATACTTTTTTGAAAGCTGAATTGTAATATTTCGTTATTGTGTATCCCAGAGAGATTTTTTACACATTTTACTGAAATAAATCATATATTCACATAGCTGTTGTGTGAATCAAACATTATATTATTATTAAATGAGATTCACTAAGATTAGAAACATTTAAATTGGAAATATTAGCAATAATTGTGTATAATCATGGGAAAATAAACAGTTTTGAAATGATTAATATTCAAAAGCAATTAATTTCTAGTAAGAAAAAAACCCGTGATTATTACATATCATAATTTTTCTATATAATATAAACTGTTTACATTATTTACAAAATTTTCAAAAACAATCAAAGTTTCATGAAAAAAAAATGTGTTTTCAATCAAGAATATTTGGCTGTATTTGTTTTCAACGCTGAAATTCTAAACTGATCGACTTAGTTTCATTCGGTTTTTTTTTCATTCAATTTGAATGAAAAGAAAGTTGGTTAGTATATTGTAACAAGTAAGTTGATACTCCACGAATGTAATGAAAATACATGTAAAAAATTTCTCTCGTCGAATGATTGAAAAAGGAAAAAAGTTTCAAAACTACGATAACGACCGTAGGAATAAAAAAAATTAATGAATTCCAAGATAATAGGATACATGTTATAATTGTGTTAAAATTTTAATAAAATACTCTTAATATAACTTTCACGCGATTTTTTATGAAAAAAATTAGATTTTTAACAAGGCAATATTATTTTATGTGTAAAAAATCTTGAAATAATGAAAATATGTGATGAAGTTATTTTCTTATTTTTTACCAGTTCTTATAATGCGGTGCAATCAAAATTGTTTCAATCGTGCAAAACAAAATTTCGTAATACTCGCAAAGTATGAATTATGTTCAAAAGTTGTTTGAATTCCCCAAAGTATTCCTTAAAGTATTTTGCGACTTACTTATACATTCGTATTTAAAATCAAATAATAAAAGACGGTTTCGCAGTAAAGTTTTCAAAATTCGTCGAAGGGTTTTAATAAAAAAATCGCTTTGAAAAAAGTGCTCTCCCGTTAGCATTCATATTTATTTATCTGTCGTCTTGAACAAGTAACCAATAAGAATACATTATTTTCATAGAACATCGGAATTTCTAATGCAATCAATTTAACACAAATCTTATACGATTTACATATCTCTTGAGACGAAGCACGAAATTGGATCGTATTGATGAGTCAGTCGGACTTGACGCACGTCTTAGTGTGAACTCGGGATTAATTACACGACAAGGGCATTAGATTCATCAACATAAGTCAACTAAACAACGAACTAGTATCTACTTTGTGTAGGTTGGTTTCAGTAATGTATGATCATGCAATATACAGTGGCTCTAAGCGTGCGTATAGATACGAACAAAAGCTTTGTTATCGATTACTTGGCTTATCCGCTTCAAATAAACGTATTGAATAACACGACAGCATAATAATATGGAATGTAAAGAAATGAAATCATATTTAAATTAGCATGTTTATATAAACATAAACAGTACAATGCACACAAATTATCGTAGCATTAAGATATAATGATTATTTTCAGTAATTAAAGATAATATTTGATAATTGAATTATTTCCGATAACAGATTTCCAATGCAAAAACGTACAATTCTTCAAAGAACCATTTTTTAGACAACTTTTTTTTTAGTTGCAGCGATTTGCATTGGAATATTATTCTGCAGCACGAACGAGCTTATTTATTGGGGACTTGTCGATAACATTGGCAGTATAAAACTTATTGACTCGGTCAAGCCAAACGTTGGCTTGACTAAACGAAAGTACCTAAACAAAATAGCAACAATCTTCGACGTTGCGAATGTATATTTTGCATGCAAAAAAGATCTCTCGTTCGCACGACCTCTTAACTATAGATACGCGTCGTTGATAAAGCACGCTAAAGTTCATTGGCGGATAAGATTTATGGTACGAACGTATTGTCTTTCTGGGACCAATATAACTTATCATCGTTTTATTGGCTCGTAATAAAAGGAAATCAAGCAAGGAAAAAATTTATTTGCTCGGCCACGATATGTGTTTAAAAAATTGCCTAGTAAAACAGAAAACGAGAAAAGGAATATTTCGTTACGATCGAGTTTTTAATTTATTACTAGTCTGATAAAATTTCACTAAAGGCTAATCACTTTACCTGTAAGCTGGAAAAGCTTAATAAAAAATACAAACTTATATAATAATTTTTCTATTTGTCTGCGACGTAATCAATTTACTAATTTAATAAATAGATAAATATGTATTCCCCGATTCGTTGGCTGTTATCGATACCATTCACCGAGTGATTAATGAAATTAAGAACGCTTTTAGCGACGGGTGTTTTGCATCGCCATAAAACAAGCAATCAAGTTATTCAAACGTGTTATTCATTGCTTTTTTGACTCCTCGCTTCTACGAAGGAGAAATAATTGAAATGGCGCTTTCAATTCGGCTCAATCGAACTTGCGTTAAATCGCAAATTACGAAATATTTTTTCACTTTACTCTTGTTCTGCTTCTAGATAAAAAAAGCTGACTATCCGTCATTTCACATAATTCTATCGTGTCCAGTAAATATGCTTTTGCATTCAAAATCATGAGAAGTTGGCGAATAAAAATATATCATTGGCCGAGAGCAGCTTTCAGTAACATCTGGTATTTTATTGGCCCAGTCATGTTTCAAGAGCAGCGAATCAGTCGCGGTCAACTCCGGAGCTTTATTGTCATGTTCTGCATTATGACATACTTGACACGATATAGTCGAGACACTTGATAAGAGGAGCATGGTTTATTGTAGCCCAATGTGTATATTATAACTGGCGGTGTGCCATAGACAAGCCGCATGAAAATTCCATTATAAAGTCGTCTGTTATTACTGATACCATACTTCCATGGAATTTTTCTTAATTCAATTGATTTGATTGATACTCATCAATTGTATAATTTGCTGATAATCATTAGCACAGTCAAATTTGAATGTTGTGGCCTTTGAATGTTGCATTCAGACTGAACACAATATTTTATACCTGACATACGTTAACAAGTGGGATTCTGTTATATTTCTATAGCAAATATTTTCATTCTGCTCGATTATATCGTATAATGTCGTGTGGTATGTAATTAATAATTCCACTCATTCTCGCCAATCAACCTATTGTTACAGCTCCGCTGAAACAATTTGATTGATTTCCGTGTTATGTGAGCGAACAGCTGTTCATTCTTATTCGGAGCATTTAATACCCAATTGCATTTCAATAAAGTGCAATTTGCACATTTATGCTGCCCATTATGACTGATATTAATTGACGCCACGGCATCAATCAATAAACTACAGCTTATGTTTGTAATACGTCAAAAAGAATTTGTAGATAATTGAAGCTCAGTTCGTGTTCATAATTAAAGTACATCCGGTAAATTAATAGAAGAGAATATTGTTCATTAATCTTGATTCAAAGAACTTCATTTTTCTAACGATAATTTCATCAATGTTATTTTCGTTTCGCTATTGTCAATCCCCCAAATTTGAGCGCAGTAATGTACTGTTACATGATGAAACCGGGGTTTCCGATTTTCTGTTCTAGGTTGAGCGAAATTTAGTAAACCAATCTTGAGGCACAACTAATCAGAAAGTGTATGGCATCTTTGTTTATCCCACTGTTATAGGAGAAACATCTCTAAATCGACTGTGTTATGTTTATCAATTCACTATAAAGTGCTAGAGCAGCTAGAACGACTGTTTGTCAAAATATCATTTGCAAAGTGAGTATTCGTGGTTCGACGATGTATAATGCATGCGCGAGACTCTGAAAGGAGAGAGACGGAAAGAGCAGTCGAAGCTAATAGCAAGTTAAGCCAAACAGTCTGGCACAAGTGGTGGATGCTTACGCGACACGCTTAAATGGTGTTAGAGTGAAAGCAATCGCGCCAAGCGAACCAGCGGCACGACTGACAGATCGAAACGCAAATGAGATAAGAAACTCTAAAAAGTTGTTGCCGCAGCG
The DNA here is from genome assembly GCA_022817045.1 of Psix sp. ZL-2020. Lineage (NCBI taxonomy): Eukaryota > Metazoa > Arthropoda > Insecta > Hymenoptera > Scelionidae > Psix > Psix sp. ZL-2020. Next base: position 2,541 of record JABFQD010001626.1, on the reverse strand, counting down.
ACACCGCATACTGGACGATTCGCAACAAGTTACGCCCATTATGCTAATCAGTTGTGCGCTTCTTAATTAAATTTTTGCGTTTGTCGTTGCAGTTTCAGAGTCATTTGAATAAAACCTGACGATTTCAAACACTCGACAAAATAACTAAAGTACAACGATTAGTTAAGAGCGACCGCTTTGTAGACACTACTCAGGCAACGCTGGAATGCTTACATACTTTTTGTTTGATTGAATTTATGTTTGATGAAAAAATTAGGAGTTCAAAACAGTCACATTTATTCTAATAAGACTCACTTTATTTTTCTTATAAGACAATTTTAGCTTTTTCAAAACCATATAAACGAATTATAGATGTAACGCTTCGTGTGATTCACTTTAAGTTGAATTTAAATTTACAAAGCCACATACGCTAACCACGTATACAATTCTCATCTTAAAATTTAGTTATCTTTGAACTATTTTCTAAAAAAGAGAACTTTTGAGGTATCATATCTCAAAAACTTTATTTCTTGAAATATGCATGTTTCAATGAACACAAATATTACACACATACGTATTCCTTCAACATTCAAGGACGAATTTTCAGTATTTTCCGTATTTGAAAAAAACTATGCTAAATCTCATTTATGATGGAAATATTTATATCACGCATACGTACGATGTGGAAACTCTTAGCTTTTTTATAGGATAAAAACAAATGTGGGAAAAATCTTTCTGGCATTAAGATGCAATTTCTCAGACTGCTCTAGAGCGCAAAGAAAGTCGTAAAGAAAAAATGATCCCTCTAAAATGCAAAAAGTCATATGTTTCTCGTGGATTTGGGTTACATTGTGAGCCCCAGATTTCATCATACAAAGAGTCTTGTCGTAAAGATTGACGTTGACTCATACGTCTACCTATTGCAATGAATTACTACTAGCATTATTTAGTCATAACGACGCATCATTTTCATATTAGCATATTTCATTTTGCCATCTTTGTAGCGATTTTAAGAGCAGTATTTATATCAAGTACCTTGAAAAGCATAATAGTTACCAATCGTATACATTCATTGTAGAATCTAATTCTAATATTACATCACAGAAATCTAATCATCTTTTCAACCATGGCTGATTAAATGTTCAATGTTTCACTGGTTAGATGATCAAATTTCTTATCAGTTCGTTACGTTGCAAGTTTGCAAAACAATCGAGCCAGCAATAGTACAAAGAATATAATGAAGTTGGCAAATTGCATGGACGCAACGTTCTAATTGCAGTGCAGTATTTAGTTTCTAATTACTACCGAGTGAGTAACTTTTCAAATGTATTAAATCAAAAAAGTGTTCGCTGGAATGAAAGGGACGAGTTTTTTGATTCATCGTGTTTGCGGTAACGAAGTTCGGAATAAACGCAATATTCTATTAACCACAAACTAGTTTTGAACTGAAAAAGCAGTTGCAACAGTGTCATCGAAATATAGAAAATCCGCTTATTGTTGTATGTGAACATATTCGATATTCTTACTGCCGGTTTTTATGTCATTTTCTCCTAGCTCGCGGAACGTGTGTCCGAGAAGATGATTTGATCAATGGAGTCTGATATTCCATTCGATACTATCGGATTTCATATCCGATTCGGTCCTTGGCACGTGGCCATATTGTCTGACGAAACCAGCCAATCGATTTCAACTTTAGAGCATGTGTTCGTTCCCGTTCATGTTACTAAATACTCATAATCAATGACTCAGTCTTTCAAATCTACGAAAAATTAAGCCGTACATTGAGAATTATTTTAATGTGAATTTATTCTATTTGATTTATTTATCACTTACTAATTTCAACATTATTAGTATACAGAGAATTTGGTATTCTTACTCTATTATTCATTGATAAACAAGCTCATATGAGGTATATAAATACATCAGAATATTTCATTCAAGATGAAATCAAAACATTTCTTCCAACAGACTCGAAACCCCGACATCCCGAACATAAGCGCAAAATGCTAGCTTTATATCAACTTGCTGCAGTTTATTTGATGCAAATATACACTTATATAATCAAGATTTATAATAAAGTTTTCTTCAAAAGAACAATATGTTTATAGAACATATTGCTGTTTCACCGTATATTTTATGCGAATACTGTTTGACGATAAACTTAGGGGTCGCTAAAATTGAAATTAACTTTAAAAATGTTTCTAATGTAAAAATAGCTCCAAAGTTATAATCCCAGTCTATTTAAAATTGTATTTTTTAAGACAATTATCAATTTTTGGCTAAAATTTCTCAGAAGGAACGGTTTAAGAAACGTCCGTCAATATTAAGATGTGAATCATGCATTTTCCACCTAAAAAATGTTTAAATAAACTGTTCTTGTAGTAAACTTGCCGAAGAATTGATTTCAGGTAACTTTAAACTTTTGAATTTGTTTATTTATTTATTTATGAAATTTCATTTATTACTAATACAAAAATAATAATAATAATAATATAATATAAGTTTAAGTTTTCTTTGATGTTGCTTATAGTTTATGGGCTATAAATAGGTGATTTTGTCATT
>JABFQD010001625.1:0-17651 GCA_022817045.1 Psix sp. ZL-2020 | reverse complement strand
AAAGTATTATTAGTCAAAATAGCACTCGGCGACAGTTTTTCTACTTTTATCTATTGATTGTTTTACGTTAATTAAGGGGAAGAACAATTCGTTTATTACCAAATTAAGAAAGTAAATTCAAATTTTCTTATTCAAAAGATTTTCCCATAAAAATAGAATGTAATTGTTCTATATCTTAACAAATGATGGGCTGCGGGCGCCTAAGTATACACAAATCACCTGATTTTTCTTCAGCTACCCACTTCAAATTATCTTTGACCATGCCTGTCTTTAGATCTTTGACTGTAGCACCTTCCCTGTTTATATTTATCCCGTCAGTTCCTCATTATCGTCATCCTTAGGATGATCTTAACCAAAGTCGGTTTAACTCTCCTCATCCTTTAATATTTTTTATGAAAGAATGAGTTTCGTGTTCTTTGAAACAATTTATGCATCCATTCAAAGGATCGAAAATTATCTGAAGGACTTCAGCAGGCTTTCTTCGCTTGAAAATCTTATTTCTAGAATTGAGTCTACTTTTCAAGAGAGAATATAATTGTACAAAATCAAGACGCGTAAATAAAGTATTGAATTAAAAGTGGTTCAGTGTTTTATTCATTTGGGAACCAAGGCGAGAACCGATATTAGTTTTTTTCATATATAACAGAGTTTAAATTACTCTTCGGATCATATCCCTCGATTACCTGAAGAACATTTCTAAAGTCTGATACGATGGTTGAATCTATGATTCTCAAATTATATGGTTTTTGAAATTATTGGAACTAATGCATTTTTGAGTAATTATTATAATGAAGGATTCCTTGATATGGTTAAAATCAGAAAAAAAAGAAAAATAATTTATTTAAGACTATCGGGAGACTTTTTGATTTTATTCAAAACAGTTTTTAGTAGGTTTTTTCTTGATCCTACATTTTGTATAGCTTCAGTACCAATTCCCCTCTTGAGTCAAGGAAAACATTAGTTGGTGTGGTTTTTATAAAATGTAATACATAAATGTCTTACACCCTATAAAAACTTAGCAAAAGTACTTGGACTTGACAAAAGTTTCAAGTTATTACTACAATTGTAGAAAAGTTTTGTTTCTCAACTGAGATACAAACATATCAGGCCCTTCGTCATGGTAAGTATAACAGAAGGATATACATATATATTTCATTTAATAACATGCATTTGATAATGTTTAAAGCACTTTTCATTTACTTTTTTATTTCATTACTTTTTGATGTAACGAGACTAACTAAGTTGTACAAACATAAATACTTAACATAATTACCAATTTTGGTGTAATTATTATTATTATTATTATTATTATTATTATTATTAATATTTTTATTTTTTCTAATAGTGACGAAAATAGAACAACATTATTCGAGTAGCCAATGCGAGTTAATAATTTGCGCAATAAGAAAGATAAGTGTATTGTACAATACACTTTTGCGGTCTAGAAAAATCACTCCTGTGCATTCCTTCTATGTAAGATCAAATTTCTATTACAAAGTGAATCTACTGTATAATAATACATTTAAAAAATGATTAATTAGTTATTTTTGTTGCGCTAATAATTTAATTTAATCTTAAATGTTTTTTTTAATTTCATGCTATTTGAAGCTACGGTTATTAGTTTAACGTCGTTTTTTTTCCAAAAATGATATTACGAAGAAGAAACTTTGCTGATAAAATATTGTTTAAAAGTGTTAATTGGTACAGTAATGATGTTTTAGGAACTTTTTCCAGGACAGAAACGAATTTAATTTTAAAAGAGCTAAAGGGTTGAAAAAATTCAAAGAGATGTTTTGTGTTAAAATATCCTTTGTAGTTGCTTTGTCTGTCAGAATGTGAATTAGTTAAACAAATTTTCTATTGATAAATGTCCAAAGAAAGAGTAATTTGGTCCAAGTCGTTTATTACACCGCAAATTTTATCTAGAATAATCTGAGTAAATTTTATAATCATGATGCAAGTTATGAAAATTTTCTTTTTAGCATTTAAGATTATTGATAAAATTTTTGTTTCATTTATTTTTCTCTGAGTTTTTAGGTAATTTCATATTATTTTAAGCTTTCAAGGGAGGGGTTTATTTCTTTCTTTTTTCTATGACATTTAACTTTAGTAGTGGCACCAACTTTAAACTGAGAGTCTAAAACAAGGGCATATTGAATATAAAGTTGAATGAATATAACTTAAACTTTTGGCTCTAATACTATTAATATAGCTAATGTTATTATCTGTATTATAATTAGTCATAGAGTGTTTTCTTAAACCGTATTTGGTACATAAAGAATTTTTTTATTTTTACAGAGGTGAAATGAATGTCCAAGTCATTGGCAAGTTGTTCCACCATATACTTTCTGTACATATCGAGTTAAGTGAGAAAATTTGCTATGCAAAGCGAATTTGTATATAGTATCCTCGTATGTATTCCTTATTATTATTAAATCATGATATTCGTTTTACTTTTAAGGGAACATACCATTTGCAGTCAGATATACAAAAATTTAGATCGATTAATTTTCCTTGTTGGAAAATATCTTCTAAACCTATGTTTCTTAGAATAGCGGGCTACATAACTTTAAAGTCAATATTATATGTGAGACTTAAATTTATTTTAACATATAAGTTTTGACAGACTTATTTAAATTATTCACCTTTGTAACAAAGCTGATTGCTATAAAAGATTTAGCTATAATAACTTCATGTACATTATCCAAGCATTCGGAAGAATCAAAATCGTTGTCAGAATTGACATAATAAGGTCTTTTCATCACTGCTTTCTTTTTACGATGAAGGTTTTTGGGGTATATTGTCCGGAGTTTTTGGACATAATTGAAAGTTACGTATCGCTGAAATTCTGAATTGCCCTAGACACGTTGTAATTTACTAAATATAGAAGCATCTCCGCACTTCAAGGTGATTTACCTATTCGCACTACCAGCATTATAGCGCTGAAGTATTAATTTTCTTTCAAAGGAAAGAAGAATATCCACCATGTACCTCAGTGCCACTGTTTATACAAAATAACCTTTTGTATAAAGGTTCACGTGAAATAATTTATCGTAAAAAACAATTTTGTTAATTATATTTCTGGAAAAGGCATGAATTTTTAAAGGATCAATAAATTGCACTAGTTACGTGGCGAAAATAATTTGATAAGTAGATCCAGATATTATCGGTACTGACAGTACCGGAATTTCAAATAAGTCTTTAATTTTTATATAAATTATTTCATAAGTAAATCACTTAAATTTTGTTTTAAGAACAAGATGGTGTTCTCGCATTTATTTTGTAAAAAATATTATCCAATTGGCGGCCTAACAAGGAAAACTTATTTAAATTGTAATCAGTCGACATCAGTTAAACGTAGATATACTAACCATAAAAATGTAAACAGTTAATCAAAACAATAGTCATGATGACGCGTTAAACTTTAATTTGAAGTTTAATTCAAAGTATGAGTAACGGTTATGATTCATAACCCTGAAAAAGGTTGAGAAATTCAATAATCGATTCGATCAATCAATTTAATTGAATAAATATGATTATAAAAATGCAAGATTTTCAATAAAATGTAGAATGGTTGTAAAACTCTAGCAATTAGTAAAAAATACAAAAAGTTTTTGGGTGGAAGAAAATTTATAAACCCGTTTCAGTTGTAAGACAAGTCTGACTAATCTATGCTTATTTTAGTGTAGTACGTTCCGGTAAACGTTAATGAAAAAGAGCGACAATCATGATAGACTCGATCCTGTAACGCCATAGACTCATATGAACACATAATAAAATGTAAACCTCTAATCAACATTACAATATCGGCTGGTAGATCTTGATGGTGATGTAGAACATTAATTTTGTATACATTTGTTGACTTAATAGAGAAAAAGTAAACTAATCTTTTTTTCCCTTAAGGTAATGCTATTAACTTTTAAGATCAAGTACATGTAGCTTATATCAATGTTACTTATTATATATTAACTATTCTTTAATATTTATATACGATTAAAATCACAGACATTGCAAATTGCATGCTGCAAAAGTGTGTGATAGAAAGTCTTAATCACAAATCTAACATTCCCTTATAGTGTCTAATCCGCAGCTATTTGGCGCTCTGCTGTAAGAGAAGTGCTTTATTCGCACTTAATAAATGCAGATTAGTGTGATTAAGTATAATTCATTCTTTGGTTTGTTCGATTATTTCGTATGATATGATGTTAAACTTTGTAATTTAATATATAAAAATTAACCTATTATCTATTTTAATGTAGTATTTTTTTGTTTATATCGTCGTTATTTTGTATTATAATTAATATTTTACATTAGCTAGCTCAACATGTAAACTTTCTTAGTTGTCTTCTAGATTTTTCCCTCACCTTCACCCGACAGTTGGGGTTGTGATATGTTGGAGGCGATAGAGTATGAGTTTTTAATAGCAGAATTTACAAAAATTGAGATACGTATATTTTCAATAAAAGTCGATTTATTCAAGAGATTTAAAAATACTCCCTCTCGCTAATCCCACCACCCGAAGGGGTGGGTTAATTCAATATGTGGAGCTGTTAAGTGTACCATAAGACCGCCTCTTGGGACCTTTTTGAAATACAGGAAAACAATGTTACATGTTTTTTTCTGAATGTTCTAATAATGTAGCTGACGGAGAAGAAGACGACGTATGCTACATATGCGATTTTTAATGATATTTATAAAATCATATTTCTGGCATGGATGGACCAAAATCAGTTGTTTTTATTAGAAATCGCATCTACGCTATGGTGGCAAGAATAAAAGAATGAAATATTTCGTCTCTGAAAAGAGACACGGCAGTGTTGGCAGCACAAAAACATTTCAAATTTGTTTATTTTCTACTTGGCCGGAGACAATACTGCGTTTCTTGATAAAAGGCGTTGATTATTATAGTATTATATTATTATATTATTATGTATTATTATATTATATTATTATAGTAGTGTCTCTCGTGCGAATTTTTTAAAAGTGTGAAATTTATAAAAAAATATTTTTCAGATGCTAAATAAAAATAGTCATATTTTTCTGATTTTTAATTAGACAATTTAAAAAAAATAAAATGTTTTATACAACTTGCCGGTGGCGGTGCAATCGCGTATTTCCATAAAAATAAAGTTTCTTATTTTGCTCAATATGATCAGTCATGTCTAAATGGTTGCTATTTTGAACATATGAGTGAAAATCAAGATTTGATGCAAATTGCAGACGGTGCTGCAGCCGTCTATTTCTACAAAAATAATAGTTCTCGGATACTTAGTATGTTCTGTCATATCTGAATAGCTTCTAGCTAGAACATATGGGTGAATTTAATGATTTCATATAATTTGCAGGTGGCGCTGTAGTTACATTTTTGTGGGAAATTTATGTTTGTTAGATAACCAATGTGAAAAAACTGACTTATTTTGATATTTTATTAGGAAATATAAGTGGAATAACAGACTTTACACAATTTTAAGATGGCACTGCAATCGCCTATTTGTGTAAAAATAATTTTTGTCAGATCAAAAATAACAATAGTCATATTCTCGAGGTTGTTCATTAATAATAGAATTTAAATGAGAGATTTAATGTAATTTAAAGATAGCGAAGCAGTAACTGATTCTGCATAAATTTTTGAATTGTTTTACTCAATGTTTCTAAAATGATTACAAAATATTTCCAAAAAATTAGCTGATATAACTCGATAAAGTCAGAAAATAAAAAGTTAAGGCCAATTACAAAAAATATATTATACTTCAGGGAGTATATTGATTTTAATATAAATAGTAAATTTTTAAGTAACAAGGTTATATATAAATAAAACTATATATAAAGTTATATATATTCTTTCATAAAATGGAACTCCAAATTAACAAAATCTTGAAATATTCAAATGTGTATTGCATTTTAGGATTGTACAATAAACTTAATATCAAACCCAATAATTTTAATCCAATAAAACATTAATTGTGGATACATTTGTTGACTTAATGATGCAAAATGTAAGTTAATAATTTTCTTCACTTAAGGTGATGATATCAACTTATAATGTCAAGTACATGTAATTAAATCTCACACTTCAACTGAGCGTTTATCCAGAGTGCCGGAGGATTCTTAATAGTGAATTCCTCCATCGAAGCAAAAGTGTCGACAGCAGTGAGAAGAGCTTCAAATAAATATCATCTCCACCGGGTATCATTCTAGAAAGTTTATCAGCGATGTATTCATTCAAAGTGGATATCCATATTCATAAAAATGGAAATCCACTTTGTCCAAATTCAACAGCATTACTTTTAGAGCTCGCTAGACACAGATCAAGCAGAGTGTGAGAAAAAACGATATGATGTGTAAGTTATGTGTTCAGGCAGTCAGAGCATGGGACTCAATTAATTCCTTCATGTTTTCAGAATTTGAAGAGATTATCAGCGTTGAAGTCGCCAAAAATGATAACATCTTCACATAGAGGACCAAAGCGATGGTAGGCACCAAAGAAGTTATTGGGTAGTTGTGTTCCTGGTGGTTGGTAAACGATACCACAGAGAATGTTTACACCATTTTCTGAGAGAGTCACCAGAAGGTATTCGGTGTGAAGCAAAGTATTAGGGTGAGATTTTTCCAGAAGCGAAATCCATGCGTTCGGACAAATAAAGGCAGACGCCATCTCCTGCTCTTTTAGAACGATCATCATTCCGAATGATTCTATACCCTATAATTTGACCCTCTCACTAGAAATATTATCATGCAACCAGGTTTCTGCGACGGCTAATATATATTAATCTCCATCTTCGACCAATGTAATCACTTCATGAAAGTGAGCAGTATTTTTGAGAGATTAAGCGTTAAAATAACGGCATTTTAGCACTCCCGACCTCATCGCGAGCTCTATCTCCATGTTTCGATCTTGACCACCTGCATGTAAAAAAGGATTTGCATATGCCTCGCTACTAGACAGGAATGAGGTAGTATCACCAGTCAAGGGTTATTCACATGAAAATCTTCTGGATAGCGAGTAGTCAGATATTTTTCTTAAAAAATATCTGACCAGAGTGAAAGCAGCAAAACTTATAGCCCTGACTTTTCTCAAAGTGTTTTGCTTCTGATGAGGTTTTTCCTTGAGTGGCTGTGGTTCTCTCATTCAAAAAGATTTTCCTTTTGTTGGCATCAGGAAAAATTTCAGACTGGAACAAATCACGCTGTGCTCGCTTTGCAATAAGCCATTTGTGTCTATAAAGCCTCGTAAGAAAGACAGCTACCAAAAAATTTTGCCTCTCACTACTAGCAAGAAAATAAAATTGTCAGTTTGAATCTCATAGAACAGAGCGTCCAGGACATAAGCAAACCTCGTCATAAAGCTCAAAGGATCTAATACAGCAACAACAGACAGTCCAGTAATAGTAATTTCGTCACTCCAGTAATGAATACAATGAATAGTGGATTTTTATTGGCTTTCACAGTTCTGTACATAGCCATGTTACATAGAATTCCGCCTTAAGGCGACTCCTCGACTCATGTCATAATGTGTAGGAACCAGAGACACTAGCTGTGGATTGGAAGAAGAACGAATGATCGAGTTGAAGTGGGCGATACTCGCTTCATTCACAGCAACACGGGTCTCAATACGATCATTTTGTAGCGATATTAGCTACTTTTTGTTTAAGAGACATGAGATTTTTCAGGTCTACTTGCATCTGGGGAAAGTACACTAAAGATCCTACATTTTTGTAATGCAACTGCAATTTAATCTTATCTTTTTTCTCTAAATATATTTTCAAATGAAAATATATTTCATTACCTATAAATATTTTTACTCACATTAAACATTCGCTTTCCGTGTTGATTCAGTTTGTTCATATGTTTAATGAAATAGTTTATGTACGAAGAGTAACATTTATTTATGCTTCATTTAATTGATCTTTTAAGTTGATACCATTACCTTACGTGAAAAAATAATTAGTTTACATTTGTCTCTATTAATTGAAAATTTGTTCACAGAATTTATGTTTCATCGGATTCAAATTATAGAAGTTCATATTACTTTTATTGCACAGTACTAAAGAGCAAGTCATATTTTTATATTAAGGCTGTCACATGGTTAAGAGCGAGTCTTACTCAAGTGTGATTCCGCAGGGAGGGAATAATTATTTATAACAAAAAAAGGACAACACCCTAATCGCGAATACGGCAGTTGACGGCGGCAGACGCGAACGGGAGATTTGATCGTGCGTTTTTACGGCACAGAACGGACAAAATAATAAAAAATTAACTTACAAAGTAAGAGGCGGCACAATCACACACTTTACTTCGACGACCGCGGTGCAAATTATTACACTCGCAGCAGGCTTTTCGGAACAATATAGGACACAAAACTAAGAGCAACTGGGGTGGCAAAAAGAGGTATGAACAGAGCAAAACAGGGCGAAAAATGGGAGCGGCGAAACGGAAGGTCGCGACGAAAACGGTAAGGTCGTTTAAATTCGATCGTTGCGGCACTGTATCTCTGCAGTGTCATCGTCATTGGCCAAAATCAGCTCTAGTCGCGAACAGCTGATTTTGGCAGTTCCGCAGATCAAGTGACACCGGTTACAAGGCTTTTCAATTTAGAGTTTTAATTTATAAAATAATATGAACTGGAATGTTAGAAATTTCATTTAGTATACATTCCTATTTTTCAATAATTATGGTTAATGTCTATTTTAATGTTCATAGTTGAAGTATATATCATTTTTTTTACTTGGCCTGAACTTTTCGATTTCTTATTTTTTGAGTTATATTAGATATTTTTTGGAAACATTCTGTAATATTTTTGAAAATATTGAGTGAAAAATTGAAAAAATTAAGCAGAATTCTCTACTGATCAGCAATCTTTAAAGAACTTCAAATTTATTATTTTAATTTTATCTTGTAATAAAAAACCGACAAGATAGGAACGTTTTTGTTAGTTATTAAAAAATTCTTTTTGGAGAATTATTTGACTGCAACGCCACCTACGATCTGCATCAAATCTTTCATTTCACTCATATGTTTTAACTAATAGTCATTAAGATTGTAACCGGTTGTTGTTGTTGTTGTCTTTGATGGCTATAGCTAGGAGTCAGATAAACTGAGCAGCCCAACTGTACGCCAGTAGTAGGTTATGTGACTGTGCGCGTTGAGTTCTCGTGCGAGGCGTCAAGGCTCAGAGTGGGGGGTTACTGGCAGTAATGTATGCTCAAATGCGAAGCCCCTCCTTGTCAGTAAATTTTTTCAGAGTTGACCAATTTTTCTGGTTACCATAAAATGCAATATGTCTAATATCGAATATGGTGTCGGGATTATCTTCCCACAATTCAATTTTGAGTTTATTTGAGTTAAATCTCAGGAGTTTGCATTCAGAGAATGCGTGATTAAGATTTTGAATAGCAGTTCCGCAGTTGCAAGTCGGATCGCCGGAAATATCTTTAGCAAACAAATGAGCTTTAAGACAAGTATGTCCCGACCGTATTCTAGAAATGAATGTAATTGTATCTCTGTTTAGATTTTTGCGTTTATGCCACCATGAGTTACCAATTAATTTTTCATCTTTCCTGAGTTCAAAATAACGTTTACCCTTCTCCGCGCTTTCAATCTTGAGTAAGGTCGCGGCATCTCTTTTACATTCTATTTTGTATAAAGTATACAAATGATTAAAAAGGAATTTTTTCCTCAATAAATTGGGTAAAGACAATGAATCGATCGTATTGTTGCGCACCGCGCACGAACACAATAAAACGCGTCGATTGTAGAAAAATGAATGAAACTTTATTTTATTAATAGCAATTGCTTTTTGAATAAATTGGCTGTCAGAACACAACTGACTTGACAACCAACAAATCTCGTCGTCAAGTCCTCACAAAACATCAGACAATCACAAAATACAAATTTGAATAAGTGTTCGACTCTCGACATGCAACACTACCCCCCCTCTTCTGGGATTGTCGTCCCGACAATCGACACGTCTCTGCCAAGCGAGTTGCCTCCCACTTCTTTCTCTTCCGGGACACCAGCTTCAGGGCAACTTGACCTCGAGCGCTGACCGCTCCAACCGTCCACCGTTGCCCAACCGATGTCCACCTGGAAACTTGGACGTGGGACTCGTCTCTCGGCTCCCCAACTTCTCAGTAGTACGTTCCTCCGGGTAGCTGCCTTCGAGTCTCCGGACAAGGTGGAGTAACCACCGTGGACCCTAACTCGACCCTAACGTCGACCCTTGTCCCTGCCTCGGCATTCGCCCTAGCCCCGCGGAAAACCACGGTTCAAAAACCGCGAGGGAGACAGTCCTCTTTCGATGTACGAGGCCAGTCGATCTGCGTGGACGATCTTCTTCCGGTGCTTCGGGGAACGTTGAACACAGTACACCATGTCGTTGATCCTCTTTACAACCTTGTAAGGACCCTCCCAGTTGCTCTGGAGCTTTGGCGATTTCCCAACAGTCCTTTGCGGATGATAGAGCCAGACCTTTTGTCCTTCGCTGAACTCTAGCTTTCGCGCCTTTTTATCGTACCAGGTCTTCACGTGACTAGACTTCAACCTTAACTTCTCTCGAGCAATTTGATGAATCCTATTGAGACCTTCCCGCAAGTTCGCAGCGTAGTGAACTCCTGATCCTGCAGCATCATCTCCTGGTACTTTCCCACGGAGGAGATCCAATGGCAACCTCAAGTCCTGCCCCAGGTACATCTCCGCCGGTGAGAATCCAGTCGCTTCATGCCTCGAGGACCGGTACGCTAAAAGAAACAAAGGAATCCAAATATCCCAATCTTTTTGATTTTCATGAACAAATTTGGATAGATATTGCAAGATGGTTTGGTGTTGTCGTTCGACCTGTCCGTCCGACTGCGGGTGCAGGGCAGTCGTCCGGGTTTTGTGAATAGGCACACCATGCCTAGAAACAACCTCGTTAACCAGTACACTCGCCACTGGCTATGAGAGCCAGGTGCTCTCATAGCAGACATCGGAAAGGCTTCGACCCACTTGGTGAAACAATCAACGACCACGAGCAGATATCGATCCCCTTTACTAGACCGGTCTGGGCGAGGGTCTGTTAACCGGGATGAACGACGAGTTCAGTTGCAGTTGATAAATCAGAAGGAGAAACGTGAATCGGCAGCGATCAAAAAGAAGAAGTTGTTCAGTTGGACGAGTGGAAAAGTTGCCACAAGTCATCTCAGTTTGTTTGATAACAGCTCAATTCACAAATCAAAGTTGATTTAGAAGTAAAAGTTGAACAGTTCAGTATGAGTGACGAAAAAAAGGAACATAACATTGAAGAAACGCCAAAGTTAGAAAGTCGAGAAAATGTTGATAAGTTGGCAGTTAAAGTCTTGAAACAAAGATTGCAAAGCATGAGTCTTTCGACAAAAGGTAACAAAGCAGAATTGGCTGAACGGTTGCAAAACGCATAAGACGTAAAAGAAAAACAAAGCAGTAGTAAACAATCAGAAACCGCCAAACAATACAAAGATGGCGGCGGAGAAATAAAAACCGCCAAAACCACCGAACAAAACAAAGATGGTGGCGGAGAAATAAAAACCGATGACCATAACAAAGATGGCGGCAAAGTAAACAAGAACGAAGAAAGAAAAAGATGCAAAAAATATGACCTGGGACTAGAAAACAACAAAAAAGAAGACAACAACAATCAAAACAGCACCGGAAACGACAATGAAAATAGTCGAAAAGATGAGAGTTCAACAGAAGACGAGGAAACAAGTGGAACAGACAATGAAGAAGTAAAATTGCAGCGAACTCCTCGTGGTGATGCCTACGATTCAACTGATTCAAGTGATTTTGAAGCAGGACGGTTGGAAACAAGGTTAGTTCGACGAAAGAAAACGTATACGTATACCGGTAATACGCGACGTGACAAAGCTTCGACGAAAAACGATATGTCGCGACAGCATTCGAGGTACAAATCGCCATCCGAAGATATCGAGCAGCTCGACGAGTATCAACGGAAGTTGTCCAGAAAAACAAAAGGAGATTATTCGAGTGATCAATCTCGACATTACAGAAGTTCCACAATGAGCTCGGGCGACGTCGTAGTTGAAGGAGTACATCCGGATCAAACAAAACGACAAGTGAAGATTAAAAGATACAAAAATTCCAGTGGCGCGCGCAAAAAATTCGAACATGACCGTGAACCGCGTGATAGACAAGTGCCGGATCGAAAAGCCCTCAAGTCAGGCGAACACGACGCGATCGATTATGATTACGATGACAGATACCGGTACGGGAGAAGTGAGGCGATGAAGCCGTACGCAAAACAGACTCATTCAGAGGCTGATGGATCCAGTGACAGAAAACGTGAGTCGGTTCGTGGTGCACGAGTGAGACATGAAACGAGTGACAATCGGCGCGAATCGGACCGAGTAATACGCGTCTCGCCCAGAGCAAGTGAAAAACCGCGCAAATCGGATCGAGAAGCACGGGGCTCACCGAGAGCAAATGAGAGATCGCACGATTCGGATCAACCAGTGCGCGAATCGGCCAAGTCAAGTGACACATTACGCGTATCGGATCGAGCTGTGGGCAGGGCGAGCAAGGTGCATCGAGTTGAGAAGACAGAACCTCACGATGACAGCGATGCACAACAGTTCGACATGAGTGACAGGTCACGCAGTATGTTTCGTACGATTCGAGACGTTGAAGGAAGTCTTACCCACTTCTCCGGTGATGACAAGGCACTAGTGCAAAAATGGGTCGACGAATTCGAAGATATCAGCAAGCTCTTGAGATGGAACGAACTACAGAAAATCATGTACGCCAAGAGAATGCTGAAGGGTTCAGCAAAGAAATACATGTCGCTAGTGAAGATCTCTGCGTGGGACAATTTCAAAGGTGAGCTGATCAGAGAATTTGACATCACATTGAGCAGCGCAGAAGTGCACAATGAGTTGTGCAAACGAAAACGTAAAGCCGACGAGACAGCAAGACAATACGTGTACGCCATGATGGAAATCGCCAATCAGGGTACAATCGAAGACAAAGCCCTGATTATGTACATCATTGATGGAATCCAAGACAGTGAGAGCAACAAAAGTATGCTGTATGGTGCAAGGACGATAGGAGATTTGAAAGAAAGGCTAGAGGACTACGACAGGATGAAAAGTAGGATACATCAATATCAGTCAGTCAAAAAAGAAACAACGAACTCAAAGAATTATAAAAGCAGTACGCCAAATAGTAAAGAAAAAGCCAAAGACAGCAGTGGAAAAGATCAGAGAGAGAGGTCTCAGCAGTCAAGAAGCGATTCTGATAAGAGACACTGTTACAATTGTGGATCCACAAGTCACGACAAGAGTAATTGCCCAAAGTCTGAACCAAAATGCTTTAAATGCAATGAGTATGGGCATATCTCTACTAAATGTCCACAAGCCAGTGGAAAAGTTTGTTGGATCCAAAATTCGTCTCGATGTGTCACAATTGAATTTGAAGGAGCAGAATACAGAGCACTAGTCGACTCAGGCAGCGACGTGAATATATATATATATATATAATAACATAGTTATTAAACTAGTTGTGATTGTGACATAAAATTAATTTCAAAATATGTAATTCAATCATTAAACATAAAACTATTAAATGTTGCATCTTTAGCCAAAAAAGTTCAGTCTAGTCGAACAAAAACAATTAACCTCGTAGAAAATATGTTTAGGCCTAAAGCTTTCGAGAAAGTTTTTAAGGACTTAAAATTAGATACAAATGTATTTCGTCCATTTTCAATTTCGTCAGACGTATCCAATCATCATTTAGAATCTTTAACCGCTTAATCAAAAGCGAAAAAATAGTAATGTGTGTACTATGTAGTCCAGTTAGCAGTACGTTCATTGAAAGGATTTTCTCCATAATGGAAATATTTGGACGGACAAAAAATATGCGAAATTGTTAGCTAGGATTAATATTGATATAGAGTATGATCAATTTTTATTTACGCTTAAAGAAATCCGAACAAAGAGTAACAAATATTTTTATAAATTTTGAAATAATACTCATCTTGACCTCCCTGCCCCGATAAGAAATTTCAAGGTCTATGATGCGAGTCAGATGACAACACTAGCATCAAAAATCAAGGAAGCCCGTTCCGGTTATCACTACAACCAAACCGATGGTTTGGTTGTAAACCAAAACTTGTGACGACCACAGGTCGCCACGACTCCAACACGAAAAAAACCAGTGAACTTGTCCCGGTTAAGCCCCTAATTTTAGATTTTATAATATAGATTTATGGAGTTTATTGAGTTTGGATTCAAATGTGCAATAAACACATGTTTTTCCTAATTGATACAATAAATTATAATAGTTTTATTCCGAGATATATGAAATATACAGCACAATAAAATACGTCGCGATGAATTGCTTAAGCTCTGTTTAATATGCTGAATCTCAACTCGTCCTTTTTGAAAATTTAAATAATATATTTTTCAATTAAGCAGCGTTAATACCGAAGTGATGTGTCTGAGGTATAGAAAGCTCTCAACACATATACAATCAATAACAATTCAATGCATTAGAAGTTACAATAAAAATTATATGGTGACCCGGTGCATGATACTTGCGTATGGTTCTGTCTTTGATGTTTTTACAAAAACGGGTTTTAGCACACATAAAATAGAACAACACACAACTTCTCCGACGACAATGTTAAACAACAGCGCTTCACCAAACATTCCATGTGTAGCCCAGCAGTTTCGCGTCAAAATATGAATACACTTCAGCGTATATCCCAACAACAATTTTATGCAATTGAAGTTAATTAGTAACTCCCTTCCTCATTTTGACCTCCGTTTTAGAATCATCTGAATGTTGGAAAGATTGAAATCATAGAAACTTTAGTTTCAAATTAGATAAAAACTATATGTAAATTTTATTTGTTTTTTCCTATAAAATCTATGTGACTTTATTCTTTCTAATGCTTTGAATAAGTTAAAAGTCATAGACATAGACATAAATGGTGAACTACTGACCATCATGTTATTCTACGGCTTGCCTAATAGTTTCATAAATTTTTCATGTGCCATCGAATCTCGAACCACCATACTTCATCTGAAAGCCCTAAAATCGAAACCATAGAAGACACAATATCACGTTTCTAAAAGGTCAACCTCCATCAAACAAACAAAGCGTCTTTAAAATAACGACGTGCAAATGAAAACCTAGGATCCAGCAGAAATAATAAAATTAAATAATAGACTGCAAGTATCCTAGACAAAAAAATACGAACAGCTTCGTTATTTTACTGAAAATACACGTGGTATAAAACATTTGGATGATCTTTATTGTTCTAACTCAAACTCACGTCTTATCTGCGTTAAAACAAAAATGCTTTCTCTAATACAAGTGTAAAAACCTAAAATCTATGGAAAATATGAAAAGCTATATGTTCCGAATTTGAGGTTAAACGATATCTTGATAACAGAAAACACGAGATAACACATCTAAAATGAAAATTTAAACGATTAAGATTGGGATTGACACAACTGAATGTACCACCTGCATCTCTAATCAAAAGTTGAGCACACCCTTCAGAGTCTCTGAATAGCGCACGCTATAGTGCGTTATTTTACAATTTTATAATTTATAGATTATTGCAATTGAGTTTACCTGATTTACGACGCGAATCTACTGTCATTACTATTTGGGCTGAAAAGATTACCATGACTAAATATATACGAAATGACACATCCGAAAAAATCGCAGCCTAATAGATTTACTCCGATGAGAGTATGGACTAGAGGAAAACTTTATTTTATCTACGCTCATTTGATGAGAAAATATAAACAAAATACCTGGATCGATCTTACCAGATACGATCTTATAATAATCCTAGATTCCTGTTTGGCAACACAAAACAATTGAAGGGTTATTGCATCAAGATACCTTTTGAGGGCAAGATCTAAATCTCAAGAGACTTGAGATGTGATGTTGTGGAATGATGATGTTTGTAAAAGCAGTTCGTTAACAATATTTTTAAAACTTCTGAATCGTTTTTCAAATTGTAATTTTACTTAACATATTTTGAAATTATTTAGTAACAAAATAATGTATTTTATGACATAAAATACATGTCATGATAACAAAAAATTCTTCGCAAACTACTTCATATCTTTGTCTCAATTCCTGTTCCAAACTCTTAGTATGATCCAAAATAGTTATATTCCTTACTTGTTTTCCAACTCGCGATACTAGTCTATCTATCTAGAAAAATCCAGAATCTATCTATACTAATCAATCATGTTTGTAGAATTTGCTTTCGTTCGTACTGCTGTTCAATTCACGAACATCGAAATCCCTTTATTATATTCCTGAAATTATTACGAACATTTTAACTTTATTTATCTCAATATACAACATAACACACCCACGTGCAAAAACATGAACATGTCAAAAGCAAATTCTAGAATAATCTTTATTTTATCAACAACCCCTTGACAACAATAATCGTCAATCTTGACATATCATTCTGTTTTCGAAAACGCGAATTCTTTTAATATAAACTTGTAAATGTAATATACTGTAATAAGTTACAAAATACTTTATATCCATAACATATTTCAATAAAGGGATAAACGTATAAGTTAAAAATATAATCAAAGCAAACTTTATTACATGCATCCTTATCAAATTAAAATTATAATTTCATAAATTCATACGTATAAGATTTAGAAAAGATACAATACCTTTGTTAATTTGTAAGAAATTATTTGCCAACGAATTTTCTGTTAATTGCGTATTATGAAAAAAAATTATATAAATATTCACCTTTCCTTCGCTGATTTCAATGATATTTTTGTAACAAAATTGTTTGCAAAAAATGAAATTTTATACTTATTTAATCATTATATGAATGAAATTAAATAAATCAAATAATTAAACAAATAAACCCAATTTCTTGCATTTAAAAGCTGTTCAATAATAGATTATTCACACTTTTACGTAATAATATCTATTATGTACACTATATGCATGGCATTTATAATTAGGATTGATAATAGAGCATTAAGTAACATGGGAGCAAACTTTTTTTGTTTTTTTCATAATAAACAATATTATTATTTACAAATATATACAAAAACTTAGATTTTGCTGCTCTTGAAAAGAGGCAACAAAACGGATTTTTCCTTTCGTAAGAGAGCAAACACAATTTTGTTTCCGCAAAAGAACAAACGAATTTTGCTTTTATAGTAGAACAAATGCAATTTTGTTGCCAATAAGTTTTTTTTGTGTTGCTTTTTATATAAAATTTATGTAACCAAATGATGAATAAATGTTACAAATAAATGAAAGGAATTTCAAATAAAATCATTTTTGTATTTAAATTAAACGATGCAATAAAACATTTCGAGCAGAGTATTTAAATATTTCATCGAAAGTTCAGAGAAAATTTACCATTTTTATAAAAATACGCGTAGAATTATTGTAATTATGACAACCCCAGATTTTGAGAAAAAGTTTGAGTACAACTGATTGTCTATGAAGGCGTCGTCGAACTTATCTCTTTTTCTGAGGAAACGAGAGATGAGAACGGGTGCGAATTAAGGTTTTTCTGTGAAGATGGTCTTAGTAAACACTCGCATCGGTTACCGGTGTCAGGTGAAGTAAGAAAACTTTCTTCGTTCATCTACAAAAACGACAAACGATCT
>JABFQD010001624.1:0-17657 GCA_022817045.1 Psix sp. ZL-2020 | reverse complement strand
AAAACATGAAAATATAATTATATGGGTATTCGATGTATTTTAAATTCAAAACAAATTCAAAGTTTTAATTATTGTTGAAATAGAATAGGATTCTAGAGTTGGACCAACAATAAATACAATATAGCTGAATCCAAGACTTCATTGTGTTACAGGCTTCAACGTCTGTTTAGACATTAGTCTAACATTGATTTACAAACGTAAACTACCGATGTTACAAGAATATATAACCAGATCATACTTTTAGAATTCTGCTTAAAATTATTAAGGAGTATTTTAATTAAAAGATTTTCTCGAGCGACTGATTTCATTACCTTTAGCATTTTACGTGATATATTTTCGTAATAAAATCTTTATATCATGAACTGATATAATTTGTTGTTACTAAAGTGCATTTCCTTCTATTTACGTTTCTCAATCTAAAATGTTTATTCTTGTTCTCTCAGTTTTCTAACACTTAAAGGTAAAAACGTCTTACTCGCATAACTCTAGACGTCATTATTATTTTTATTTGAACGGAAAACGGTAAACATTTAGTCTTCAAGTAAATACATCTGTAAATATGTACTCTAACGATAAACTGAATTTGACTTTTCTTTAATAGAAAATTATTGTTTCTTAGTATATTGAAAGTACGTATATATTCGAAATGTACAAAGTCTCTTCATAAATTGTTTCACGTTTTCTTAAAAATTGTAAGTTTTATTCACAATTTTATTTACTTTAACCTATTTCTATGTTTATTACTAAATAATTCAAATCTTCTTACAATATTTGTATAGAAAAGTTTTTGGTTCAAAAAAGCGCGCTATTTTGAAAAATATGAAAGTAATCATATATTTTCAAATTCAACAAATGTTTAAAGACGTTTTGTTACTTTTTCATCAGTGTATAAATGACATGCAAATTTTCTATTTCCAAAGTTTTTTCACTCAATTTTACAACCCTTTTTTTTAATGTTATGTTTCATGACGTCATATTTCACGCTTGAATTTGTATTATTCAAGATGTTTTTTCAGTCAGAAAATGGGTCATTTTATGAAACGATTCAATTCATGTATGGGGCGTAACATTCATCAAATATCTGTCGTTCAGTGTATTCAGTGAAAATTGAAAATAAACACTCACTGTTCGGTATGTATCCGTTCAATAAGTATGAGGACTCAATTTCAAACTAAAAAAAATTGTTTATTGCAACATAATAAGGTGTTTTTCATCAATCTTCAACTCTAACAGTATAAACTTGGGTGAAACTGAATTTTGAGTTATCTTTACATGCACAAAAGGAAATCTTTCAACGACAGATTAACGAATGGATGATCGTCTGAAAATTTATCAACGTTACGAAAACATGTGAAAGGATCTGAAATGATATAATTGATCTGTTGAGATTTTCGGCAAGCAAGTTAGACGTACACTCATAGAAATTGAGTTACTTCGCACACGTTTCGGATTGATTTCTCGTCACAGGGTTTTCGTACACGTACCTTTTCAAGAGGCGAAAGAAGGGCTGATTACTTTTCGTTCGAAAGTACGTGGATCGAATAATAACACTTCAGCACGCGTCTTCTTGGATATACCCTACCCCCGTCCTCGCGCGCTCGTTTTTCACAATCCTTGAGGGTATCCCTCTCTATCTCTACTGTAAAACGTCAGGTTCGCAGAATTGAACATATCTCACAAAATGATCTCGGAAATCTCCCTCTCGGCATCATGATTACAATAAATGATAATAAAAATAGTTGAAAGTAGAATTCCTTTTGCGATTTGCCGAAAATAGTTTTGATGACAATTTCTAATATCTCACATTATTATTGGTCTGCAAGTTGCTCACTCTCGCTTTAAACTTTATAATAGTATGTGTTTACTCTACATAGAACGTGCAATATCGGCGATTCTTCGATAAAGCCGTGATAGTTGTGTTTGTTCAGCGATCATTGCAGGTTTAGTTAATAGAGGAAAATATACAATCGTTAGTATATATTCTAGGATTTGTGTATATAGGATTCGTGTACTTTCATACTGTAGAAAATTGCAATCGAATATTTGTCCTGCGACGATAGCTAACATGATCGATCATGATGTATGCGCGAATTTGAAGATTATGCACCAATCAGATTTCGCGCTACTAAATACCGCGAATACTAAACACTACTTTGTAAAGACATTATTGTGTAGATTTCATAGTCAATGAAAATCATTTCTTTCAATTGCTGAATTAGAAAATAAAAGCGAAGATTGAAGTGAGAATGAAAGAGTGGAGAAGAAGTTAAAAAAATTTAAATTTCAGCTTGAAAAGAAACTGAACAAACTAAATTATGCTATTCAGGTCGGGAATAATGCTCTTTTAAGCAATAGATAACTGAAAAAGGAGTGACATTTATACCTCAGTTTAAATTTCCCAGTTACAAGACATGCTCAATATTCAAATTAGCTAATTGACGTTTCGACTCTAACTTTCGGTTCTCATTAGGATGCATTTTTTTTAATGAAATTATTCTCAAAAAAATAAATAATTTTGTTAATAGACTAATCAATTTAATAATAAAAACTGAGAATTATGAAAGTAAAAACTGATTTGTCGTTAATTGAAAAGGACGAATTTCTTAATGATATGTAATTATTTATGTATTTCAACAAAAATGATGTAATAAAATATTTCTTATCGAGTAGAGTAAAAAAATCAGGATTTCATGTGCATGTCAGTCAAAACAGTGCTTGCGCATTTTAAATTAAGAATGAAGTTGGTGCGTTAATTTAATTGGATTTGTTCAAATTTGATTTACTCATTTGTTTTACTAAGTTTTTCAGTATCCCGTTGAGCATTTAACGTAAAAGTTTTATACGAGAATCTCAAATAATTAAAATTATTATAATAAGATAGGATGAAGATCATTTGATTACAGTTCAGCTCTTAGACAATTAATTTATTCATATCTTCGGCGTGCTTATTGAGTTTATATATTTAATACATTTATTTCAGGAAAGAATTTTAGAGGATTAGAAAATAATAATGAGCTTTTTTCTAATATTGAATACTCAGTGTTCGTTGCGACAGTTTTGTCAATGTTCAAAACTCATTGTGTTTATTTTATAGGATAGATAAATTAAATGTTTACATTAAATATAATTTCAACACATATTAACCTAAATTCATTTAAAATTAATAAAGGAAATGAATGTGTGTTTTTGACTGTAGTTTCCATAAAATACCGAAATAATTTACAATAATCATTTTTAAATATTGACATTTCTTTCATTTCAACTTTTTTAAATAAAATTTAAAAAATATGAAGACAGTATTTCTTTCAAATAATTCTATTATTTAATTTGTATTATTTGTTCATGTTTTTCCAAATGTAAAAATAATAATCATTTCTAAAATTTGGCTTTCAACATATTGTGAGAAATAGATAAAAAGTATAAAAATATTCAAATGCTTAAAAAATGACATTTTAAGTTTTGTTTATTAAAGTATCAATGATTTATATGTACTATTTTTGTTTACATTTTAAGTAATATTGTTTCTCATTACAAATAGTGTTAACAATACATCGTTAATGTATGTGTGCGAAGTGTGGCTATTCTATAATTCAATGTCAGGCAATCAAACATTATACGTTTCAATATGGACTCTAAAAATTAAATATTTAAGCTGTCTTAACGATAGTATAGTATGATTTTTGGCGAGTCAAATACAATTTCTATTTAGTATTATGAAATGGTTTACGATGTTTATTCTTAAGCATGTAAAATATAAAATGTCCACATTCTGATAAAAAAATAAAAATATAACTGAAAAATGAAGTAACATTCTCGAAAAAGAAATATTCCTTGTGATTAGATTTTAATTACTGTAATATCATTCAAAGCGCTTTTGTATCCGTTTGAAATAATTATTTCATTTGCTTCATGATAATTGAATCTGCATTATCAGGAACCATTACATCACACTTTCATTCTTTCATCGAAATATTAAAAACCATCATGACATTAAAATAATCTAGGTCAGCTTCAAATACTCATGAGAAAATTAGGAAATAATGAAATTTACGTAATTATAAGAATGAAATCGAAACATAATAATAGCGGAAAATGAGATTGTTACAAATTTTAATTTTAAAAAAATACTCTGAGCTAAAAATAAGAGTTAAAAAAGTAGTATCCCAGAGCTGAAAAATAGGTCAATCAATTTGACCTAAGAATAAAAACGTAATTCCATATTTATGTCATTTTTGTTTTTTTAACAATGTTCTGTTCGAGGCATATATTTTTGTATATAGTTTGAAGTAGGGCACTGTTCATACGTTGCTAAAAAATCACTGATTGCGAAAATTCTTCATTTTACGCAGACAGGCGGGTTATCAAGCGATTGGTAAAAGAAACCAATTTCAATTCCGTAGCTATGTATTGATCGCTACAGTTAACCCGAATGTCGATTGAAATGGTTTCCGGTCTATCAATAGCCAGTTTTAACCAATTGTTAAATGTTAGGTTATACACTAGCTTTTTCCGATGCAAAAATATGATACTTTGTTTGTCTCATTTAACTTTGCTCCAGTTTACATACATTAAGAAACTTTTTGCACGAAAATAATATTTATAGAAAAAATTAATCCAACTTTCAAGACCATTTAATTATCTTGTGTGCTAAAAATAAAAATGTGTTCGGCAAAATATGAGATTAATTCTTTTTTTCATTTTATTCATCATCATGTACACTTGTCAGTGAGAGAAATTCCACAGAAGAAAAGTTAGTTTTGTTAAAAGTCAATGAAGTTAAATATCAAAGGATTATTTCTGCGTGTTCCATCTCATTGCATTCACTGTCATAATTTCATTGAAATTCATTGAGGAATAATATAAAAAAGACTTGTACTTACTGTGTTCGAGGTATATGGGCGTCCAGGCGAGCTGCGAGTACGAGTAGGGCGTTATCACAAATAACGTGACACTCAAACATAATCCCCAGCGCACCACATTCGTTACACCAGCAACTTCACTCGCAGCCATTTCTCCACTTTCAATCAAT
This sequence comes from Psix sp. ZL-2020, assembly GCA_022817045.1. NCBI lineage: Eukaryota > Metazoa > Arthropoda > Insecta > Hymenoptera > Scelionidae > Psix > Psix sp. ZL-2020. The sequence goes on along the minus strand of JABFQD010001624.1, from coordinate 12,628 downwards.
CTCAAGCTTCAATATCATCTTCGCGAATGCTTGCTGTTTGAATGAGAATCCTATTCGCTCAACCCTTTTGATTTGCTTCGTCATCAGTGGGGATGAGTCCTCACGCGTTTGTACATTTCTCAAACCTTAATATAGTATTTTGACCTAGAACCATGAATCGACAGTCATCGTGTACTGTTGAATATGACGTCTAACGAGTTTTGCATTTGAAAATACGCGCAACAAAAAGGGAAATTCAAAATATTTCGCAGTCAAAATGTTCGTCTCGATGGGTCTCCAATTCTTTGACACGTCGCGTCGGTTTCACCTCGGGATGTGTCGCATTGTTTACATCCAGAATTGCAACTCTCTTCAGCTTCCGGGCTTCCGCTAGTCTTGACTTGCTCGTTTACTTTCTTCCAACCAGACTTAGTCTTATTACTTGCATCCGCAATACTTTCTTATCTCGCTCGAGCTTCATCCCTTCTTTCTTGGTTATCCATTAAGGCATCTATCTCGAGATTCGAATCTTCGCAGCCAGTTGCCCGAGAGCATCTGCAAGTATTAGGAATCACCTGCAACAGAAAAGGAACGAACGATTATTTTTTCGCTCGTAATGATGCTAGATAAGGGTCCGACGGCAGATTCAGTTAATGCGGAATATATTAACGATCCGGAGATGGGATTCGCTTAGAGAATTTAGCAATCCTTTGTTTGAATCCTTGAAATTCAAGAAAAATGCTGTTCCTGTTATTTTGAGAAAAAAAAATAAAACGCAAAATAAATATTTCGCCGCAGCTGAATCGAGTGGTTTTTTTTGTGAGGCAATAATGATACTTCAGTAAATTAGGTAAATTGAATGATTTTTTGTTATAGCAGTTGGATATTTAATGACTGTATTTGTTTTATTGTTATGCTTAAGCTGGTTATTTGTCTACCAAAAACAATTGCCCTTCAATAAGTTTATTACAACTTCAGATTGGATTATTGTAGTTAGGTTAGACTAACTTCAAGCAAACATTACATTGCCACTCGAGCATTCGAGTACTTTCAATTGTAGTGCAACCGATTGTAGAATTGGTTAAGGTATTTGTTACATATCGCGCCTCTGCCCATTTATTGACGTTATCCACTTATTTCCGAAGTGCAGCACTTCTCAACGATAATACCTCTCTGAGCTGCAGATTTCAATGACTTTTGATATCAAAAACTCCTTCCAATTAAGTATTTTTTATATTTTCGGATAAACTTTTAATTGAATTTTCACAATGATACAATATTTAGCTCTCCAATATTTTACCAACCGGGTAAAAAGCATTTCATAGTATGCGATCGACGAAATTCTTGCAATCTGTTGCAATTTATTGACATGTTCATTGCTTTTTAATTCACTTAATTTTAATCGTTTTTAAGTAAGAGGCTCAAACTTGAACTAATTTCATGAATCCACCCTTAGAGCTGTATTATCTATTGCCATCAAATCAGAATCAACGAGTTTCCAAGTAGAAATATTTATTCATACATTTGTTCGTGTTTTTCGAAAATTGTCTCGCCTTTTAATAATTCTTCACATTTCACGCTTGCATTACCCGCCACCTCTAATTAGAGAGTGTCTGAATTTTTTCGAGCACATATACTTAATTGCAACAGTAAGGAGCATCACAGCGATATTTTGCAGTACGTAAAACATTGAGCAAAAAGTTATTCTGAGTGATTTTCAACAATTGATTTTCATGAAAATAACCTTTTAGTATTATGATAACAAAATTCATCATTTAACAAGTATTTTTGAGTTGTAGCTCCAAAATTTGCCCAGTTAAAAAATGTTTTTATGATGATAAGCATATTCAACTAATTTATGTGCAATTAATTATAATAGTGTGTTAAAAATTTGTTTGTGTTAGTGTCACTGTGTAACTGCGGAATAATATCGCAGAATTATATTTAAGCTTTCGCGTTAGTGATCCAGAATAAAGAACCGCACTATCGAAATATCTGAAGTATAATTACAATAGCGATTGTAACTGGTAATTAATGGTTAATCTTTGGATGTTATTTGACCCATAAGTGATTCTACTAAATAATATCTTGAAATCCAATAATTAATTATTTGAATTGTGGTTAAGGTTAAATTATTGGAGATAATCGTAATGAATCACGTGTGAATCTAGTTGATTAGTGATGAATGAGGACTCTCGGTTATGAATACTGGGAGATCTAGCATATTATTATAAAAGCATACGAAGACACTTAAAATTAAACGGGATCCAATTTTCGCGAATGACAGTCCAATTGGTCATTAATTATACGGCAAGGACCAGTCATCGAAAAGCCACAGACCATCGAGTTCGTAGTTGTCGACCGCTCAAGATATCTCTGATGTGTAATTATACCAACTAATAGAGGACTAATTCGATTAATAACCAAGACCACTGATTCAAGTCTGATGTTCTAGCCCCGCTAATGCAATGGAAAAGCTAATTAAATGAACTGCAGCTCAAGGACAGTAGAATTGAATTTAAAACTAATTTATAATAACCTAAAGCAGCCTCAAACTTCGAGTAATTCTTTTATCTCGTAATGGTCTCGGTTCTGAAAGAATTTTAATACGATCAGAACTGAGCCAAGCAAAATAAAGTAGATGATATTAAAAACTTGTATTCCTTAAATCAAATACGAGGCTTGACAATTTTATGTTCGAGTTTGTTTGAAACGATTCGAGGTTTGTTTAACATAAAGTTATGCAAAGTCTGTCTGAACGCAAATAGCTCACTTTTTCATTGTATCGATGAGCAAACGTTTCGTTGCGGCTAAATTGAATATAAATTTTACACTAATAAATATTCTATTATTCCGAGTTTTACATATTATTGACAGATACACTTTTAATACCAAGTTTATTGTCTCTTAGTTCATTATAAAAGTGATGCAATATTCACCATAAGAAGATTCTCGAGGCAGTTATGAATCTCTCGTTACACAACGTCAATGATACCTCAGCGTCAAATTTCAAATGTATTCCCGGTTTGATCATTGCGAAATGGATTTTGCTGTTGGCTACGTGAAATTGGAAATAATATTCTCGTTTACGTATCATTAAATAATGCGTAATCTGAAATGCTACAAGATTAAAGCGAATTTTCATTACAAGAGTATGTTTGTAGAAAGTGTCAATTTAAACCGTGAATCGATGATCGGATTCAAAACGACCGGATTTCATTCCACTAAAACCATACATCGGAAACAATAATCGCGACAATAATAAAAATGTATCTTCAATCATGAATGAAGAAACGGCGTATGAGTTGCATTACAGCGGAATTGTATGCCTCGTAAATATTCACCGCTGACGCAACTGTCTGAACTCCGAAACTTATGCGTGGAATGAACAAACTCGTATATTTCATTTAAGTTGGCCGGTTCCACACTACCGCTCGTTTGTGTCACGTTGTTCTTTTTCTTCGACGAGTATCCATTTAGAGTAGCGATCCGAAATTGTCGCGCGATGTTCACAATAAATTTCTGTTGTCACATTGAAAAATATGAATTCATTTCCTTTTTTCTATGTACCAATAAAAAAAATAAATCAATTCTGTCGAATCTTGTCCTTTTTATTATTTCTTTATAGCCAGGTGAAAAAAAACTATTTTCGTTTGATCGAAATCAAATGAACGCGATCAATTATTTTTATCCAAATATCACAGTAACTTCATTAATCCTTACATTTTTTTTCATAACATAAAGATGGCGCAGCAACTAGTTTTTATGCGGACGCCGATGCAGCTTGCTTGCAACGTATGCAAAGCTATACACAAAGGAGCCTGAAGAATATATCGGCACCATTTATCATTGCAGGAATTTGGTGTTAACCTACCTCGCTTTTCTGCCCTCGCTGGTACTCGTAAGGTGGCCCTATTCATGCGAATAATTTATTGCATTTCTCTGCTGCCGATAAACGATGACGCCCTAGTTGGTGTAAATTTTCCTCGCATTTTTGATTGGCCCAATCATATACAGAGTTTGCGTCGTTATAATGCAAGCTTAATTAATGAAAAATTCGATTTCATTTTCTTTCCTCGGTTTTAATAATTTATTTCTGATTTATTCCAACTCGAAATAAAGTTGGATGTTGTAAATTAATGTTTATTTTCAATTATACAAGATTTATTAATTTATTCACAACTAATCGGAATAAATCTCTGGTATTTACCTTTGAAAAGATTTCATATGTCGAGTTACACTACTTACATCGAGCATTGACCGCGAGGTCATTGGTCGACGAATTTTCATTTCCACAAGTCTCGAAGGAGATGCGAAAGCTCTCGTGACGGTAATAAGTACACAGCGTTTGAATAATTAGAAACATAATTAACATACGTTATTCAACGAGTAACTGCGCCGCGTAAGACGGAATAATAAAAAAAACTTTCCATACTAAAGTGGTTGTGCAAGTTGATTCATTTTTGAAGAATTCTTAGAACGGCGGAAAATAAATTAATCAGCTCTGTAAATAAACTTTTCCATTCGGAAAATCTACTTTAAGTCCGTCGCATGAAAGATATGTTATACTACTTGATTTCGTCGGCCGATCTGTAATAACAGATCACTTGCCGTCTAGATTTAGAGCGATGCACTGGATGCATTTATGTTGTTTCAACGCAAAATTGCACTTTAAAATGTATATGTAAAATAAATCAAATGGTTTGAGCAAATACGCTTCTCTGAAAATCATTGAACCAAAGTAAAGAATTGAAAATGAAACCATATTTCTAGTTCAATTTTTGCGATTACTTTGAGTTTGATAAAGAGAAGAGCGATGCTATTATAATAAGTTTGAACGCACCCGTAGAATGGTATATCTACCGCGAGAACTTTTATCAGTGTTACGCAAAACAACTGTTTCGTTACATCCCGCATTGACATTTCGCGACACTTTCAAATATTTGACATACCAATAATCGATCAGATGTGTTTGTTTAGCCTTTCGCCCGACGGCATTGTGGTGTTTTTCGCAGGATTCTTGTAAAGTATATCAAACAGTGCTAAAATATACATGAAAATAAATAATTCATGTCTCCGAACAAAAACATTGAACTATTAAACGAGACGCTTCGATTGAATCCATTTTGGCAAACTAGGTCATTGCCGTAAATTGTAAAAGTCCATGCAGGGCGTTTATTATTTTTGTTCTCTATCTTCGTTTAGTTCGTAGGATCCTATCGAACTCAAGTAAAGCTAAGTAACTCGAAATAGCACGTCAGTGCTCGATTTCTCTATTTCACATGTATTCCTCCGGTTTGAAAGCTTCCTGCTCGATCCGGATGATCCTCATGTAACATTCACGTTCTCTATTCGCGTCACGGAACAATACACTATAGGATAACGCTAATCTCAATCTTGGTCGCACATTTTTTGCTTAATCAACTTTGGTACTTGGGCTTAAATTTCTGCAACATATTTAATTAAAAGTCGGAAAAAAGCAATAGCAGTTCAGGCGAACTTTTTCTTAGCAGTAGACTCACGCGTGCTTGTACTATTTTTCACTATTTTGCTTGTTGCGAAACGTCGGCTTCCAATTCAAGATCAAGCAACTTGGACGTTGCCGCATCCAGTCTAATCGAATTCCGGCGATTCTGACATGTTTCCAGTCTTTTGGTCTTATAAGGACTATCCACAAAGACGATGTTCCATTTTAGAACTATTGTTAAACAAGATTGTGATAGAGCTACGTCAGCAAATTAATGTAATGAACTATGGTGTATATATATATATATATATATATATACCGTTTTTCTCAATCTTTTGTAATTAACATTACTCCTCTCCTTCAACTGTATTAACTTCGATATTATAACTCGTTTCAGAATTCACAATATCTTTTCCTTTCATGCAATGGCAAGCCGTCTAAAAATAATGACGATTCATTGAGGAAGACAGACTTTTCCTTCTTACTTTCAATGAAGTTTTAAGCTGAATTCAATGAGTTGCGTAACATGCATTGGCGTTAAGATATCCGTAACTGTTTCATAAAACGATTTGTAAGCGGCAAGGTATTGTGTACTTTATCAGTAACCTCGTAAAGGTTGAGTCTCGAGGATAAAGCGGATAATAGCTTCTATGACATATAAATATTCTGAGAACGTACGGGTTTTGAGGAAGGTGATATTTCAGACTAACTTATTCATTCGCAACGGAAATGTCTGATATAGTGCGTGAATCGAACAAAATGTATCGTAGACCTAAGATCAAGAACTAAGTGAACTGTAAGAGAAAAAATGGACTATTTTCTAAGCACGTGCAGTTAATAAGATAACCCTACCATCAATTCCGTTTATTCAAATTTTATCATCAATATTGTGCATTTCAAAAGTTACTATCCCAGAAACTGCAGTTTTGAGAATCTGTTGTTGTTATTTTATCTTATATCTCTGCAGCATGTTTTGTGCTCTAAATAAACCTTCGATACACGCAAATAATGTGGAATCATTGAGGGTTTTCGAAATTCAACAAAGTTAAATACAGACGCTGAATTCAGATCATATGTGAAATGGTATCAACGCTAATTTATACCGTTACAAGAAACGTCAGGTTTGTTTGTTTTATTACGACTGAGATATGAAATCATGATATAAAGTAATGTTGTATTACATTGTTTTGTTGTAAACAACGTAAGTGGTGTGTGATAATGCAATTTCAACAGAAATTTCGAAATTAAATTATAATCTCGAAACGTATAGCAATTATTTATTCTATTACCAGCACTGTATATCAGTGGACGATGTTACTTCCAAAATTATTCATTATTACGAAAGTAATAATCTAATTTATATATGATTATGGCTATATTAAGAAATAAATGTAATTAGTGGATCAAATCTATATACAGTGGTATTAATTACTACGAAAATCTGATTGATTTTCAGTATATTATTTTTCATTGAAAATTGACCGTTTTGTTCAATGTACACAATGTAAGTAGATGAAATTGAAAATGTTATTCATTTGGAGACACTTCTGTTTAATCGACGGTTTCAAGTCTCTACTCATAAAATATTTTCATAAAAATGATAACATTGCAAGAAGTATGAATCAAGCCCTTGTAAAATACACATTTAGTCGCAGCTGTTTTTCTATTGGATGATTATTGTATTTAAGTAAAATAATATTGTAATCAATTGATGGTTTGAAGTTTCGAAATTTCTAAAAGAAACAAAGATGTGTTAATACGATTTTATCGAATCTTTTTCGTTGCTCATTAAATGTTGTCATCGTAAGCTGAGAGTATAAAAATTATTTACTTCTATACTTGGTCGTGGTTTTCACCGAAAAACATTTCCTTCTTGCAGAAGAGAGTTTGGAAGAAAAGTGGGGACAATAAAGAAACTTTCGTTTCGGCGTCTAAATTATGGGCTTCAGCTAACAAGAAACATTAATTTCTTACGCTTTTGGAAAAGTTACCTGAAAACACGCGGAAAAATGTCTTTTCAACGATATTTCGTAGCAATCGACTCATTATGCGATCATTTCTTACGACAAAGATTCTAAGTGAAACTGAATGGTTCTGAATAAGTGTTTCATATCGTAACAATTGAATGAATAATATACTGTTCTTAAAGAAGTTCCTAAACTTCGACTATATAAAGACAATCTTCTAAATTTGCAAGGCCAACGAAGTAAAGCATTATAAATTTGGCTCAAGTTTCATAAGAGTTTTTACTTTATGGTTATCATGAAGGCTTAACGAGCGTAAAGTAACGACTTTTCTAAAATTGAAAAATACTTTATTTACTAGTCATCTCTGTATATTTGTATAATTACTGAGACATATTTTTGACTATTTCATCATTTCAACCGGAGTTAATCCGGATAAGCCTAAGGCGTAATTGTATTGAAACACATGATAAAATAAAATTGATTGAATTTAATCGCGAATATATTATTTTGGTAAATAAGAATTATTCTTTTTAAATGTAGATCAATGACAGTTCAAACTATTGAAATCAAGTTATCAGTGAACCGAAAAGCATTGCAATATTTAATACCGCAACGGATATGGTATCATATCTAAATAAATTTCACAATGCAATTTGGCGGATGAATTGAATTTAGTATTATGTGAATAAAGAATATGAAGATTTTATTTTTCATTCAAAAGAATGGAAGCCCATTGAAATATATATTCAACAGAAAAAGTGTTTAAATGATTATACATTAAGCGTCAGCTAGAAATTCCAACGAAATTCCGATAACATAATTTTGAGTTGAGTAAAAAAAATACAAGCCGAAATAGATACTTGCACTTGACGTTTATTACACATACATTTAGCAGGGCAAAAAAATCTGCGATAAATTAAGCTAATGCTGTCAGCAAAGAAAGACAATCCCTTGTACATAGAAGAATGACCTTACGTTTATTAAATTCTGTCGTTCCGGAAACTGAAGCTACTCTACATCGTGCAAATATTGAGAATATCTTTATCAACATTTAAACGACGTGATGCGAGTGAAATTAATCTTGAGTACAGTTCTAAATATTATCTATTTAATCTTGTCTTTTTCAAAAACTAAGTGCGCTCTAATTCCAATACATCAATTCAATCTTTAATAATAACAAACTGAGAAAACTGTCTTCCTTTCTACTTTTAATTTACGACCCTGTTTCTAAGCCTGAATTTCGCATTGCCGGAACATCTATTGAATATTAAATATTTACGTTACTTTGGACGAGTATTTCTTGTAAGATTCAAAAATGAATACAAGCATACCTTCATAAATCCTACAAATTGGGCGAAAAAATTTGCACGTAATGAGATTAAGGTTTGAGTTACATATTTGTGTATATTAGCATTCACAAGAGAAAGCTAAGTAATATAGTTGAGTATAACTTAGATTCAGTATTGTACGAAATGTATATGCTATGCTTCCTCACAAAACCAGTCCCAACGAGAAGATTATTACTGTCAACCCTTGTTAGCTGACTTTGTTAAGTCCTACAATAACATGCAGTAGAGAACAATTTCGCGACATGTTTTCGTTCTTAATGGTAGACAGAGATTATTTTCATTATATTTAAATTAAATGTGACCAAGTATGAGTTGATGATCGTATTGAAAACAATCGAGTTTTTGCGTTCTTTGGATTCAATGAAGTCAGCAACTTTTATTTCGCAGAATAAATTTTCTCGATGCCATTAACATAATTTTCAACTATATGAATAGTGCGTAACCGTTGAAAAAAAGTTGACTATATAATTGCTCATGCGACCACCGCTGTTCGTAGTACCACTAATTCAGTTTCGATGTTCATGAGAACGCCAAGGGTATTGAGTAAATCGATTGATAATGTTACGCGGGTCTCTACTTGTAATATTAATTGCCACGTTGCTGATCAAGTTCAAGACGACCCCTTGACACCTCGGCAGCTGGAAAACGGTGTATTGACTTCATGTGACAATATAACAGACATTCAAATATAATATAATCAATAATGAATTTAATCACTGATCTGATAACAGTCCGTTACGAACGAAAATTTTCTGAAGCAACAAAAACGGTATTGAATTTATTTTATTTTATTTTACTTATTTTTATTCCGCTTTTAATGTAATAATCCGAAAATCAGATTTTCGATAAATCTGTACAAGATATTTTGTACGTGCAAATGTGAAAAAACTAACGCAAGAATCACAACAAATATTTTGTCACATTTGAGTTTTGAATTATCGAGAAATTTCTGCATATTAAAGTCATTGTAATATTGTTGTTGGAATCTATGACACTTTATGAGAAAGTTGAAATTGATCTAATTTGTCTAATTACAAAAATTAACTCATTTTTGATGACATTTTTCTCATTGTATGTATCATTTGAAAATGTGCTACAAAAATTGTGTCTAAGCTGTGAAAAATTAGCACTATTCGAACAACTTGCCGCTAACGAAAAACAATATTAATGATCGCCGAAGCAATATTAATTATCCGAAGACCACAAGCAGGAACCAAATGATGATAAATCACCTGAACAACTGATAATGCTCTGGCCACTTAAACACGAAACAGAATAGACAAAAATAAGCCCCTGAAATATGATAATTATGAGTCTCGTCGCTGGGTAATCTATTATGTTTAGCGATGCACGCAATTTTCAAACTATTTCGACGCAAAGCTATTAGTGTATCGCCAAATTGTGTCCATTCATAGCTCGCGTCTGACACAGGAAATTATAGTTTGCGCGCGTTAGCAAAACACATCAATGACATTCGTGAGGTGCACATTGAAATATAATCAGGGCGTCGTGAAGCAGTGTTAATGCAGCTGGGGTCCAGAGCTTGGTTGTGAACGTACAGTATGTATGAATGTATAGACAAGCGAAGTGACTGGTGGGATCGCTGGCAGGTACGTTAACGCGGCGAACAACACGCCGGCAATCCCGCAGGATCGTCGTAGATCATTATTTAGCATAGCTTTCTCGGCGACCACGGGCTGGAAAATCGAGCTACCTGACTCGGGCTGGCGAGAAAGCAACGAACACAAAATGCGAGCGTACGTGAAATAGTAACAGCAATGTGGACTGTTGCTACATACTCCCCGACGGGGATTTATTATCATTGATGCGCGTCCGCGACGTAAAACATGATGAATCGAGCTCTCTTCCTCTCGCTCGCACGCCCACGTTCTCCTCATCCGCCGCGATTCACCACATCGTTTGCATCTTGCTTTTTGTGACCTCCTGAAACGAATAGCTTTTAATTAATCGTAGCTCGATTAATTTATCATTGTACGACCTTTTTTAACGTAAATTCGCAACTCGGTTTTTTTGAAGACACCTACCCAAGCGAAACGAGTTATCGTCCTCAGTTATTAACGATATTTTAGAACGATGAGACGAACTCATTTTTCCGAACAACTTCCAAATACTGACGAACATTCGACTTTCTTTATAAGTATGCAAACTAGATTCACAGGATGTTCACGACTGTACTGCAACTATTTGCAATGTAACGAAATACAACTAAACAGGTAATACGTCGAGAGACAAGAGGAATATTAATTAACTTGGAAAGGCTTCTAGTGAAATACTGATTTATGGAACTACACAGCTCATTCATTCAATCAAAGAAGTTTGATAGTTTCTCTTTAGTGAGGTAATGCAGATAATGAAAAACCATTAAGGTTTATTTACAACACCTCAAAGATATGTTGTGAGCAAATAACTATAATGTAGATATTCAAATAAATTATCACATTGCGGAAGTTGAAACAAATCTGAATGAATTATGATTAAATGCATTTACATTTCAGTGTGTCTTTGTGTAGCATAACAAATTTCATTTCAATTTCACTTTCCAACAAACTATTTAAGATTCTAAAAAAGTTGCTTCAAATCTACAACGTGAAATATGTTTGCGTGTATAAATCATTTCGGATTGATATGAATACTATCAAACGTCGCTAAACGAAACTTTGAAATTTTTTTTTGAGGATTGAACAAAATCATGTTGCATATATAAAAAATCGTTGTTTAAATTATATAAATTTGTAAATAGATTATAATATTTACAATATGTATTTAATTGTCAACAAAGTTATTGTTATATTGAATTTCTTCTTTTAATATGATATGTCTTAAAAATATTATTTCAATGTAACGAACCATATGAAATCTTAAAGAATTACTTTACTTTTTAAATAAACAGTTTCTAAAATACACCGCTAAAATAAGGCAGTTTCATACGGTTTAACGCATTGTTTAAACAGAGTAATAGTCAATATATTTATCGGATTTAATACAATACATGATTATAGAACAAATGAAGACTATTAAAGTATTTCAACCGCGTTTTCTATTTCTGACGAAGTAAATAAAACAGGATTGTTTTATATTCCATGTTTACTTGATGTGAAGTTGTCTCAGTTTTTGGACAGAAATACAGAAGCGGTTGCTGAATTTTACGACAATTTAAAAATGTCATTAATCATTACAAAAATACCTCAAATTTTCATGCATTTTTTTATATTTCGTTGTAAATGATGCAAAAACAAATAACTTCTACTTTAGTGTTAATCTATTATCCGATTGGAATTTGGAAAACTTGACAGATTGATTAAAAGATAAATATTGATTATCAAAAATGTGCACTGGAATTTAACCTCCATAATACTTTATGACTTATTCTCGAATTTATGTTTTTGTAAAACATAAATTGAACTATTAATTTAATTAATTGAACAACCAGTTATTAAGAATTCATAAATAATTAAAAATATTAAATCATACATGATTTCAATGTAAAATTAAAATATTTCAATTTTATGTTCAATCAAAATAGAAATATATATTAATTAAAAATTTTAAAAAATATTATCATTTTTAAGATATTTTCAAAAATATTAATTCAACACTTCCTTATAATTACTGCTATAATCATCTTTACTATATTCAGATATATCTTCTATGTTCATAATCAGTTATCACGCGCTTTAATGAATCCAACTAATTAATAGCATGCGTCCATATCCTTCATACAGAAAGAAATTTATTAAAGTGGAGTTTTTACATTATTCAGTTACAGTGAATGTACATGATGTTCAATCAGTATTAAAACATTATTTAATAATCAATCATATCATATATTAATATGTACATGTAAT
>JABFQD010001623.1:0-17660 GCA_022817045.1 Psix sp. ZL-2020 | reverse complement strand
TTTTACTAACTTTTTGAAATAAATATGAAATAAATTGATTTTGAATTGAAAGTCGAACGTTTTTGTCCTCTTAAAAAGCTGATTCGTTCTTTTTGCATATACTGAGAGAAATTTGTTGAGTTACAAAATTTGTAGTGTTAATTCAGTTACTGTAATTTTGAATTGTTTCAAAAGCAATTTTAGTTAAACGACAGTCAAAAACTCAATTTAAAAAAATAGCAGGTATCTAACATAACCAGAGATTAGTCTTAATTTTTTGATATTGAAATTTGTTAAGTCATTTATGAAAATGAATTAACCAACAATTAAAATAAACTTTTCATTATTTATAATTAAAGAAAGTATTATATAAAATTAATATTCATTTATAAATGTAAAAATGAATAATTTATAAATTGCTTAATTATGTTAATTAATTGATTTTAGATAATTTTCATTAATTCGTTAGATATAATATTATTTGTTACTTATCTTTTCATAAACAGTACTGCTGTTAGAAGTTGGCATTTTTCAGATGTAATTTTTTTTTGTTCTTTTTCGTCATAAATGTCAAATTACGATCATAATCGCATCATAAAAATCATCACCATATGTTCTACTTTATTCTGGTTAAGCTTACTAAATGTCTTAGTTAATCCAACCCAATTATTTAGTTAAAACCATCTTCCACTAAACAATAGTTAAATTTAGTAAACTCTAGAAAAATTCCTCTCAGTATACCTTGTGTTGTGCTTTTGAGCTTCAAAGGATTAATTCTATATTGCATCGTAGATATTTACTTTTTTGCTTCGCAAACTATTACGATTTAAAATAAACTACTATTATCTGTTGAAAGCGATTCGGCGGCGCGATATAACCGCATAAAACAAGGAATTTAAATTGATAACCCTGCGAATCTGAACATGAGATAGAAAAAATAGGCGAGCGTTGTAAGGAAGCAATTAAGGTCAACCTCACGGGGAAGAACTTGTGCACTGCCAATGTGGCTTACGCGAATGGATTTTTTGCTCGCCAACTTTTCAAACTTGCTTTCCATGTGAATTGATCCGCACTGCATTCCGTAAATGTACCGAAAGTTTATTGAACCGTTCGTACCGTTTGAATGCGCAAAAAGAAAAGTTAATTGAAAAAGTTGAAGCGTCGCGTAACGTTTTCCCCGCTTGGAAGTCTTAAAGTATTTAAGATCGCGCCATGCCGATCGATCGCAGGTTCAAGTTTAAGCCCGAATTTTTCTTTCGAAACACAGACATCACTTACTTTCCTTGAATTGCAAAACGTTCTCATGTTTTTCGTGCATCACTATGCATCGATGACACTTGTCTCTGAAACATAAATAAATGTTTTTGTTTGTAAATTAACATTGTTTGTAAACGTTATGTTTGAAAGTCAAATTTGATTTGTTTTCATTTGTATTGTGAACTTTCGAGTTCGCGATGGTAAATAGCTACTTGAAATAAACGTTTGTTTTTGATAATTAATTGTAGATTATAAAATGATGAGTATTTGCATTCTGCATTGTTTATGTAAACAATAAGAAAACACTCCCTTTTATGAAACTAATAGAATGTAAATAAACCTCATTTTAGTATAATTAATATCTTTTATCGTTTTTTCGGGAAAACAAGCCGATTTTCTTATTTTCTTTTTGTTACTTAAACGTTGAAACTTAACTCATTATCTACTCATTCGAGATTATATTTTACTCGTCTTTTTTGCAATTCCGAAAAACACTTCATTTATGCTGTCCAAATGTTTCACTCTACTTTTATGAAAGTTAAAAACAGGAAACATTCAAGTGTAAACAAAAATAAAAGGAAAATCTTTGTTTTGATCTTATTTTTGGTATTTTCATCATGATATAAACAAAAACAATGTTTCGAAATGTGATTAACGTAGGTGAATTTTCACGAAAAATTAATTTCTGAAATGATTCTTAAAGGAAGCATAAAAATAAATCCGATTACAAAGTTGGACACAGATGTTTTGTTACGGCATTGTTTTTCAACAAGTTGTGCAATTTTTACGTACGAGCAAATTTTTCATCGGCCCTTGAAAGAATAAAAGCTCTTTGCCGGTGTCTTATCTGACTGATGTTTTTATTCATAGGCAAAGGGATGGCCTGAATATGCGCGAATAATTGTCTTCATCTGTTGTAATTTCTCGCACGGCTAAAAAGTGGCTCCATTTGTTCCGGCCGTTTTTCTCGTGCTCCTTAATTCCACGACTTATTTCCGTTGGAATTAATTATCCATCATAAATTCGCCAGTGCTTTCGGCAAGAAATCCGACACTAATCACGCCGTATACACCGCTGCGCAAAACATGGACAAAACGCGCATTATAATCCCCGGACAATTTTTATCATTTACTCTGATTGTTCGTTCTGTAATTAAACATAAAATTCTATTTCCCAACTCAAATGAAACGTACAAACAAAAAATTAGAAAAGCGAACGAAAAAAGGGCGGAGCACAATAGTTTTTCGAGATGAAAATGTTTTTCTGTAAAATACGACAGAACCGCAGAGAAAAATAGCGTTCCCAAAAAGTCGCCGCGAGGAAATTTCCGTGGCGAGATTCGTCATTCTTATGGACGAGGATAAGTCATCTGTTTTTGCTGGTAGTTACGAATGGCTTCATTTTTAACTTGTCGCTCGTTCGTCGAGCTCATCCGGCGTGCGTCAAACTTAAAAGTTGCAGTGTAGCTATTAGAGTCGTGAGCAAGAATAAAGGTAAACTTCGAGTTAAGCCAAACCCACTTGACTGACGCTAAGTAAACAAGAGAATGTAGAGAGGACAAGACAAGTTCGAGAAGTTTTAAGTAGCTGCGCGATACCGAGGTCGTCTAACTTTACTCCGCTCAGAGGGATGACGCGGAAGGGGTGGACGAAGACTCGTGGAACTGACATACAGCGTACAATTGCTATTCTTGTAGACCCGGGACCGAGACTCCGCGTTGAATAAATTAAAACAAAATGTCGGGATTTAACTAAATAAAAGAGTTTCATAATTATAGGCACCGACTCTTAATGGAAAAGTGAACAAGTTATTAAAACAGACTGTTTGTCTCATTTTTGATATATTTTTGGGGTGCTTTCATTTAATTTTCTCCGCAAACCGTTGGCTCGATAAAATCTGTTACAATTATTTTGTTCAAATTGATTCCTCCTTAGACCAGGTTTGAATATTTTAGCAAGAATGTTTATTTCTAGAACCGCTCTATAGCCGAAAAAATGAGGTTGCAGTTTAATCTATTTTACTTATCTGGCCATCAGACGATTATGTGTTTTCAATAATGACTCGACAAAAAAGCCAGGGGAACCAAATCTGGATACAAGCACGGCCAATTTGTATTGAATGTTGTTTGTGAATTAGCATCAGATTCGATTTCCTGTCGTAATTAGTATTTTCTGATTCCTTCGTACTTCATCTATATTCCTAGTGCGACGAAACAAAATTCATCTAGCGTAATTTCAATTGACCTAATTTGTTGCGCCTGGTGTTACGAAACAGCAATTATCTTTCCTTTTTCGCTATTATAAAGTTTACTAAATTAAGCTCATATTAGAGAACATAGCAACAATCACGTAGATAAAAAGAATAGTCAAAATAAGTAAGTGTAATGATAAATAAAAAACAGTGATTAGTGATAAAGGTAATCGTCCTGGGAACTGAATTTAAAAAATATCAATAGAGCGTATCAACTGAGCAAGTGGAATACTAAATAGAACTAATGCTGTAAAAAGTGAAACATTGTCGGGAAACAAACAGTGAATTATTAGCAGAAACTAAAAAAGTTGGAAAATATTAGATCTAGCAAAAAAGTGAGAAAAGCGGAAATTGAGAAAGAAATCGAACTCAATATAAAAAGAGCAATTAGTGAAATGGAGAAATCACAAAAAACATTGAGCATCTAACAATATCATAATTCAGCGGATAATGTAGATTTTATGACATCGAGAATAGTGTAATTATCGAAAATGATAAAACCATCCCAAGAAGAGAAACATATGTATATATATATATGCTGGAAAATCGCAAAAAGCGCATTTAATAAAATAACGTTGAACGAAAATAGTCTTTTGTTTTCAGTGTTTTTGGTTTCCGTCTTTCATCGCATTATCTTTATCTTTCAAGTCATCGGCTGCAGTTACACGTTTTTTTCTCTAATCTATGATGGGCGCCAATGGAATATAAAATTGTATATAACTCTCCAAATAGCGGGTTGGCGACGCTCCAATACATTTTTTTGCCGACAGCGTATTCATGTATCTCGATCATAAATCATGACGCATCGTTGTCGATGCTTATCTTAGCTTGATAATTTGTCTGAGACCGGCTTTATTTACAGATCGATGATGTCCCAGTGGATACCAAATGGTAGTTGAGAAATGGAAAATACTTCCGATTAGTAAGTGGGTGAGTTTCTTAGAGACAGGTACAGTTCATATTTTTTCATAAAAGAAATGGTGCTGTTGAAAATGAATGTATAATAATTGCTATAAATTTGATGTGCCTCGAGATATTATTAATACCTTATTGCAGTGAATAAATAGTATGTTATGCTACAAGGGTAGTAAGATGGTAATTGATATCGAAAGCGAATTTTATTACACGAAGCGAAACCGAGTGGAATAATGGTTCACTATTTCTGCTAAAAAGTGAAAGTAAATGGCTCATTTCTTATTTGTTTGTTGTGTGTAACATAATTCACCGAAGAAAATAAAACGGCTGCACATGCGCAATTCGATTTCGAAGTGTTTTAAACACTAGTGTATAAATAAGTATTGATGAACATGTGCACATAACACTCGCGCAGGATAATCTGTTATAAGATATTTTTCGTAAAAAAGATAAAGAAAAAATGCGAAATTATACTTTCACGTGTTAAGAAAAGAAATTATTTCTACTATCTGAAACTTACTTGTAAAAGATAATATATCGCTATGTTATATAGATATATCATCTAAATATTACATTGATGTTTTATATCGAGTTATTAAATTATTGTATAATCGATATATGTATATATATCGATAATCGATAATACACCGATTTATTATATCACTATATCGATATATCTCGTTATTTTAATCACGTTATTATATATTGATAATTTATAAATATATTCTATCGATGAAACATTATTCATACTTAGGTTGTATATCAAATATCGCAGTAATGTAAGTTAGATAATAAATATTTAAAATTAGTCAGATATTATGATTTACGTGTATTTCAATTCATATAAATTGTAATATATTGTAACATATGTGGAAACATGTATTTTAAATCTGTGTCGCATTTATACAGCATGAATGATTTCGTTTTTAATTTTTATTATACATTGTATATTAATGAACTTTTGTAATATTAAACAAGATTTATAAATAATATATCATAATTAACATATACTCTTAAATTATTTATTTAATATAAAGCGAAACAGTTGTTGCGAAAAACACGCCTTTTTACTGAAAATGTGTTATTGTAGTACACTATAGAACTAAAAATTCTGGAAAACAAAACAAAAATGAAAAAAATTCATTCAGAAAGACGGAAATAAAAAAACAAACACATAGTCGAACCAAACAAACAAGCCACTGTTTACTTGTCACTTTTGTTTTGTTCTAACGTAACTATTCTTTGTTGCTTTCTTCGATATTCATTTCGAATTTTCACATTCTGGTTCATACTCGTTTTGCTTTCACCGCTAGTACGTAATTAAATTGACAAACAGGCAACAATAAACAAATTCACATATAACATTTCCGAATCGATTACGTGCTTCCTTTTTTCGCGTCCTCGAAAGAACAGACGCGAACATGTATACACATGTGCAATCATCGACATTCCATAACTCCATTTGCCGAACGACTAATTCAAGTGTTTGGAGTTCCGAAGCACTTAGTCGTTTTTCATTTTCCGTCAGGTCGTTTTCCAAACTGAAGGGAAGTACGGTAGTGCACTATGGAACAAAACTCTACTTCTGGCAACACTTTTCATCAAATACTCATGATATATAAACTTAACCTAAATAATTAGACTTGAAGATGTATGTATATCAGTAGATTTCATTAACGCAGAGCAAATTTTTCTCCGCAAATCTCATCATAATTTGATGTAAGGAAAATGAATGTCATAAAGAAAAAGTTGTGCAAAAACAAACTTTGGAGTTAAAACCAATATCATTTCGTGTTATGAAATTATGATGAAAACCTTCAATTAACTTTTTCTGCCGGAAGGGTTAATTAGCGACATCTACAGCATTATCCAAGCGAAACTTATTTTCTTAACCGCGTTCGTGTTACTTTTCGTCACAAGTCCAAGAACTTTCTTAATATCCAAAATGTAAGACCATTGGCTATAGTTGAACCACACTTTGAAACACCTGTCATATCGCATCTCGACCGAGTGACTCGAATTTATCTCACCAAGCAGATCATCTTTTTCTCTGGCAACCGGCTCGCTACGAGACATTTTCGTGTTCTTGATCATATACGCTATCGGTATACCCTGCTACCCTGGTGTGAGAGCAATATCGAGCCATTTCGAGTAGCTTGCCAACCTTACAAGTTATGTACGAAACGTGAGTACTTTTCTCATGCCAAGCCTCGAATATCCACGTGAAAACACTGTTTTTGGGTTCAACTTTGAACCTTTGAGCCAAGCATATTAGAAATTTTAAGCAGATCTGATTAAATTTGTAATTATAATAGTCGAAAGTTTATTTAATATTATACACCAAGTGAGTTAGTTATGAAGGATTAAATTTAAATTTAATTTTATAACATCGGAAGTTTCTGGAAATCAGATCTGAAAAGTAATCTTACTTTATCACATTTTTCCTTTTTCTCTTTAGCACCTTGTTAAGATGAATTTTAAAGGAAAGAAGTTAATAGTTGATTTGAGAAACCTGCGGAAAGATTTTATCGAGGGGATCTGTTTATAACTGGTTTTTAAAATATCATCATTGTGAATTTTGTGTTACGTTCTAATTAAGTGTGCACGAAGAATGGATCTTATATCAGTTTTCATATCAGCTATTCTTCTGTAATCTGAATTCAGATCTGTGTTACATATCATGCTAGCTGTAATATTGAATTTTAAACCAGGACAAAACAACCAGCACATAAATTTTGGCTGAAACTTGAACACCGTCCTTATGGGTTAGAAATTATTTTCATGAAAAATGATCTAACCCTAGTTGAAATTATTTCATGAGATCCATCTTGGTTGTTTTCAAAATCTCTTTTCAATCGTCTCGGAAAAGAACGACGGCTCTAGTAGCTCGACGTCTAAAACAAAAAAGCTTAAACTCCTCTTAAAAACAAACTACAGGTAAACAAAGGGAAATCGAAACCGGAGCAATATTGGTCGGAGTTAAGAGTTTTGAAACCTATAACATGTTTATTTGAGGTGCGGCAAAATAGCGTTAGCTCGTGCTCCCCGAAGAAGCTGCGCTCAATAAAAACTAATAAGCGACTTTCGATTGCAATTTTCTCTTTCATTTAACGCCGGCTAGTTTTCTGCAACTGGGTCACTCTCTTGGGATGAAAAGAGCTGGTCACGTAATGAACGTCTGTTGGGACGAAGTCGTGGCTCGCGCGTCGTGTATTGAACTATCTCGGGATATTGTTGGCTAAGCCCGCCTTTTGTTTTTCGGAATCAAAGCCGCGTTAGGAAATCCTTTTTGATTTGAGTGACCTACACCTATTACGATGATGACATAAGTTGGATTCTTCAATAATATAACTCTTTCTTGTTTTTAGTCTAAATTCATCCAGAAATTCATTGTTTAAATAATTTTATTCAATTAACAAGTTAAATCTCGCGTTGGTATTTTAGACAATCAACGAAAAATTGTCAGAGGACATGTTTTTAAATATAAACGAAGCTTGAAGATCCAAATCTCTTGATATTTTCGGTTTTAATAATCTCGGTCAAAATTGTATGATTATGTCTGGAGGACCAGTGATCTAATTCAGTTATCTTAAAATAGCATCTAAATAATTCAACATTGGAATTAACAGAGGAGAAAACACAAATACATAATATATGTGATCTGTTTCGTGTTTCTCTGAACCTATATTACATGATTATTAAAGATCTGTTTCAAATCTCTGGGGATCTGAATAAGTTTTCTTGAAACTCGTTTTATATGGGAGACCTGATTTATTAGATTGAAGATTTGATTCAGTCTTTTCAAGATCTGTTTTAAATTGAGACCTGAATAATGCACTAGTTGTAAATTAAGGACTCTTAAGATCTGAATCAGATCACGCCAGTTAAAAGGTATAACATGCAAGAACTAAGTACATCGAGTATATTAGGAACTGAATAGGATAGAGAGAAATGGATGAAGTAGACTTTTTTAAGCTTCTCTAATTGTATTAGGAGTTTTTATTTTAATCAGACTTGCTGAAATTAGAACGAATAATGTAAGTACGCAAGTGAATAAAATTTTTTGATGATCTAAATCAGATTTTGCATGCTTCTAATTTGATTTGAATCATACAAATGTGATCCGTATCAATTGAAGAATGTAGTAGTTCCGTTATTTGTGTGAGTGCGTATATATATGTCAGTCGAAATACGAATGATTACTGCGCTGGCGTCAAGTCCGCTTATCAGCGCAGCATGTCGGTTTTGGGGTTGCGTCATTACGCGAAATCAACTAATTTAAATTCACAAATATCAGAATTTTATTATTCTAATGGTCTCATATCATGGTTTTATTTCATCATTATTTATAATTATTGCTCGGACTTAATTTTTGAATGAAAGTTAGCGGATCGTAAAGTTGAGTAGTAAAAAATTGCGAACTGTGGTACAAAAAGTATTGAATTGTTTTAAATAGCTATAATTATGCGGGAGTAAAAAAGTGAATTGCAGATTTTGGGTCAGACAATTAAGGATACTGCCAAGGTTTTAACTTAATACATTGCTACCATCGATAAAGGTGTCTTTTGGGGATAAGGATAAATTGATTAGATGTGCAGCTGGATTTAATTTATCGATCCGGTCGTTTTCGGGATAATGATTTCAAGCTAGAACTATTGTCATCTCGAATAACAATAGTTCGGTAATTTCATTTGTTTCGCGATGTTCGTAGGCCGGATGGATGGAAACTGGTTTGCTGATAATTATTAAAGCAACATTTGCATGAGATTGGATTAAGTTGTTTATGCACCGAAATCCGAATTCATACACAAAGGAACCATCTTTCCCTTTGAAAATGATTTTAAAGTTATAATTCATGATGAACAAGGTTTTTACGTTTCCGTTTTGTTCATTACAGAACTTCTGTCAGTGATTTTTTTCCTCCGGTGAATTGCTTCCGGTAATCATTTCATTCAGATTAATTAATTCGACGATTGGAAAAGTCGATTTAGAATTCAATTATATTGCGTCCATCAACCGCCGCTGCAAAGTGTGTCTGTCTACTTGTACATGTATAGCCGACACGAACACTTTTATAGAGCACATTTCCGGGCGTAAGAATGTCTTTTTGTACATTCGTTCGGAAAGTCGTTGGTCCCCTCGTTCAGGCAGACTTTGTCAGTGACACGCCGTAAGACGTATTATTCGGCTGTGGATATTAAAATTGTCGTTGACGGAGAACTTTTATAGGTGTTTCTCGCGAAGTCCCCGACGTGCTATAAAATCGAGAGCACTTAAAGATAGAAGCTCTTTTCAGCACTTTTCTCAACTTTACGGCTAAGTGAGTCTCAGCGATTCGAATTTTGATAATTCACACCCGTCAAACGAATTGTATTGTCTTGATGAAAGATAAGACGAAGAAATATCAAACATTATTTACGCCAGACGTTTCAATCTTCATTGTCACTACTAGCAACTATGGTCAATTTATGTCAATTATCGCTGATGTTCGAGAGTTACTGTATCAGCGGAAATTTTTTCAGGACAAAAGTTTCCTTTTGCAATTTAATTTTGATGAATTACATCGAACATCTAGCGAAAAGTAATTGTGCCTACAGATATTATACTCATTTGAGTGGTTTCACAGATTCAGATTGTCTTTAAAATCACGTTAGAATAGAACATTTTCAGTTAAGTAGGTCATTTTGAAAATGGCTTTGGTGAAAAAATAATTTCTCTGTCAAATAAGCATTATATTCATTCCGATTTGTAACAAATCCAGCTGTAATAACGCGAGTGCACAACCGATGGTTACGTTCGAATAAACTGATATCGGCTTACGTCTTTTGTTAGTTCCGCGGTCTCATTCGTCTTCGCTCTCTGTTCAATTCAAATCCAATCAACGAATGCTCTGCCGGGAGAACTGTGTAATGCATACCACAGCTTGCAAATCCCGTACAGTCTCCAAGCCGATATTATTCATATGCTAGGATCGTATAAGAATATTATACCCGAGACGCAAGAGTAATATAATTTTTACGATCCTAGATCAAGACAAACATTATTACTTCGCGAAAAATTCGCAAACATAATTGATTACGTTGTATGTAATCAATTACATATTGTGATTCACGATGATACCATTATTTATATCTTCATAAATTAAATATTTATTCATGAAATGAATTTTAGTCTATTTTCTTCGCGAATTTACAGTTCGATTAGTCAATCTAAAAGAAATATTTAATAGAAAGTTAAGCAGATCTTGTAAAATGTTTAAGAAAAATACAAAGCTAGTTGCTATTTTGTATTATTGGATTCTGCGTCTTTGGTTATGTAAAAGTAGATTGATATATGTATATACAGAAAAATTTTGCGGAGTTGAGTCAACCTCACTGAATTAAAGTCGGTTACTTCAAATGAATTGAAGTAGAAATAATTTTTGTGCATGATTCAAAGGTAGAATTTAATTGAATATTTTAGTTCATTTAAACGAATTTCGAATTTTTGTTCTACAGTAGTGTTAAATTATTCAAAGAATTGATTAGATTATTTAGAAAATAGGTATGAAATATTTATATTTTGAATAAAAATTAAGGCGCTTTATCGTTTTACGCGAATTTTAAGCTAAATTTTAGTTAATTTATTAAGAATAATCAATAAAATCTAAATTGCCTGATACGTTTCAAACCATTTATTGAATCAAGTGACCATGATTTGGATCAGATCATTTGAGATAAATTTGAAATAATTTCGTAATTTATGAATAAAAATGTGCAATTATCTGTTTCGTATATTGACAATTTACAACGAATCCTGCTAAATTAAATTCAAGCTCAAAAATACGTATGATTATTTGATCAAATCTGTGATGATTTGAATCAGATCATGCTTCAAATCAGTGCAGATCATCGACTTCTATTTGATCATTTTTCGAGTTGATGTGAATTACGATTCAGGTAAATTTCGAATTTCATGGAATAATATTTATTATATTTTGAATGAGTTTATTATGATCTGCTCGAAAATATTTGTTTATAAACACAAATTGAGTTTTATTGAATCTAATAAGTTCATATCTCCTCTGCGAAATGTGCAAGAAATCTTTGAAAACACATTAGTTTTAGTTCCTCTGGGAACTGGAATTTCATCTTAAGCATATTTTGTCTCCATACAAGCAACTTTTGCAACATGATTTAAATCCGGAAAGTTATGTTCACCTAAAATTCTATTAGATAATAAAAATCTGTGTTCAGAGTCATGCTTTTCAATTAGTGAAGCTTTTCGGTAATGCACTATCGCCTAAATCAAGTGGAAGTTATCTCGCCCCTCAACCGATTCAGTCCCTAAGATCGGCACGCTAATCACGCGCTACTCTCAATTACATTAATTAAAACTTAGCTCACTTCCACGACATGGCTGATTCAGTACAAGATCCACCCTCGATCTTGTCCCTTTAGCCATAGCAACAGAATGCAAAAAATTCACTTGCAAGGTGGAACATTTTCAAATTCCTTCAACCAAATTTTACTCTTAAGAGCGTTTTTCATCGTCCTCGAGCACATTAAAATGTAAATTAGTCAGAAAATACCGCACCTTCAATTTTTCACTCTCATTTATGCTTCGAAGAGAACGTTTCTTGTTTTTTCTTAAAACTAAGCACATGCTTGTCGGGAAAAGTGGGCGGGAAAAGTCATCGCAAATGTATGCTCGGTTAGTTAAGAGACGGCGAAAGTGAAAACTGGCAGGAAGGAAGCACGCCGCTAGTAAACGACGTCGTGATCTACGAAGATGCCGGCGAAAATGAGAGTTGCAAGTCCTCTTAAACCTCAGACTTTGTCAACGTAATTTTCGAGTTTCTTGCGCGACGTCGCAGTGACCCTTCATCAGTGAAAAATATTCATAACATTGCCGACGAAAACTTCGCAGTTAATTTATTTGCGAAACAGCTCGCCCGATCGTTATTAAATTCTTTCGACCGTATTACTCGTTTTGTTTGATAAAAAATGAGCTCGCGCAATACTTTCTTTCAGTTTGCTTCAATTCCAGTAGAATATTAAGTCGGAAAAATGGTTACGCCGGCAAGTTCAAAAGGCGTCAAAAATCAACGTAGCTTCAGTCAGAAAGTGCGAACCCTTAATCCAGGACTTAGCTACTTTGTGGAAATCCAATTTCGACCCTTCTGGAATTAACGTTCCTTACATTTCTACAGAAGGTACCACTATTACTTAGAATTATAATGTGTGCATTCGATAGGTGCAAGGATGATGTCTAATTATGACATCTTACAAGGATCTGTCGTTATTTCGAAATATGTTTCATTACCCATAAAAATAGGTTAATTAGAGTGCAATCCATTATCAATCCTAATTTAATTCTAAGACTTCTTGTAACGATGTAACATCATACTTTAAACGACGCGATGTAGAACGTCTTAATCTGAAACAAATGTTCGAACGTGAAACACCTGTTTTCATCCTCTTAACTCTAATTCACCTTATTACCGTATTTTAACAGTACATTTAACTTCAGTCAAATCATCAAGATGGGGGAGAAATGACGTTAATACTCAAACAACAAATAGTGTTAAATCATGATTGCAGCAAATAATGCGAGAATTTTGTGGTAATGTACACTTACTTGCTTCCATATTCCTCTATTAGAAATTTTTCCCCTTGCGATGATATGCACCTGCTTTTGCCACCCATATGAGTCTCGTTTATGTTGACTAAGTTCTCGCCTAACTGAAACCAACCACCTCGCCACTGTGGGGGAAACTCACAGCTTGCTGAAACAAAAATCATTCAATTTCCATTAGACGTTGAAACGATAAAGCGAAGTATAACATGATTTGAAGCAGATCTTGAAATTCTAATATTCTTGATAAATTTAATGATAAAACTATTCTTATTTTCGACTTTTATTAATAAAAACTATTAATACGAATAATTTAACTTCCTTTAGGGCAATCGTTTTAAAACAAACAAAAACTAGCTAAGTTAACAACATGATATATAAGGATCTGATTCAGATCCCAATTATAGAGAAACATGGACAGAAGTTATTATCTAGCAGATTTAATACAAGATAATAACTTGATAATAACTAATACTGAAACAATATTCATTACCCTTACAACTATATGGGCAAATTGAAAATCTATAGAAACATGTTCACTAACTTTCATATTTGATATTTGTGTTGAATATGAAATGAAAGACAAGATCTGAAACGGGTGCTAAATAATACATTCCCATTAATTACAAGTATTCCGTAATCGATACTATTAAAAATAAAAATATTTATATAAATACAATAGGATCTGATTCAAATCCCAGTTACAGAAAAGCATGTAAATATAAAGGCTATTGTAACTATCACTCTATACCGCTGATAGTAAAACAATTCTTATTTCCAATATAATTATTATATTTATACCTGTATATTCATTTATATGCATTCATTTTCAATCATAATACAAAATTTAATTTATAGACAAAATTAAATTTCAATTGTGAAAGAAAGGATGTGATCTGAATTGCTTATTTATTGCATTTCATATGTATTAAGTGCAAATATTCACATTTTTAAACATTTCTATAAAATTGCATCATATACAATATTTATTATATAAAAACCGATCTTTTTCAGATCATGAATAATAATAGGTGTTCAAAAAGTAATTAGTTTTATAAAAATCAGTTATTGATCTAATTTCATTAAGAATTCTATTCAATTTTCATTACTAATATAATATAAGTGGAAATAAAATGTAATCGTTATTTGATTAACTTTATTTTTACTGCTATCTGAATCAATCGACCTCAGTTAAACAAGTAAAAAAGAGCACATTATTTGTGGTCTTCTACACGTAGGTAGATAAAAGCCTAATATATTTCATATTAAGCTACACTGTTGCTTTACTTAAATTTAAGATTCTCGCCACAAATAAAGTAGTACATTAGTTCCAAGTATATACTATTTAAGAGATTGTAACGCCGGAACAAATTTGCAACGTTGTTAAATGTTGAATTCAAATTTACATAACAGATGTATCTGAATCAAACAAGTAAATATTACAATCACCCTAAATGAGAACCTTCTATTTTAATTGTTCATGTGACGTTTATAGATCTTTCCTCCGCGTACAACGTGATTATTTTAACACCGCATTGAATCGATGGAACATTTTAAAGAAATAAATTGCGACGAAATGGAAAACAGAGTCTTATCAATATTCCAAGGTTGCCTTGACTTTGTGGACATTTCCGTGAAAAATTTACGATTTTGTGTCGAGGCTTCGGGAATCGAGTTGTATATATATATTTTAACTAATAGATAGCCCTTTCCGGGAGATTTTCGCTTAAAACCAGTATTTTTACGTAATTTTATGTGCTGAATCGAAATCCGGCAATAAAACACCAAGATCGATAACTGTTTACGAGGCCAGTGCACTTCTACACTATTTTTTGCGCAGGAATCCGTCGAATGCAACACTGCTACCATTATCGGAACATTCCGGCCAACATATCCAAAACGGTCTGATCATTATAATTGAAATACTTTTGATGCGTTGCATTATTTCCCTCACTAGCGCGACTGATAAACATTTTTCATTTCCCTAGAAATTGAATTATTTTCAACAACCTCTCCAATAGTTTGGCTACTTAAATTGCCGATAGGTTAATAAAGTGGCGTGGAATCGATTATTCTTGTTTAGCTGATTTCATAGAATTTCGAAAGCTACATTCCCTTACTTTGTCAAAATGTTCGCGCAACAAAAATGTTTCCCTTTTCCCGAAATTTTTGTTCTCCAAAGGGTCCTTGGAAGACGTCAAATGAAGCGTCAAAAATGAGTTAAAGCGGGCCCGTTGTTGAGTTTGTTTAGCAAACATGTCGATGAAAGCGAAAAGTCGCATCGTGCAAAGCGAATCGGCGCGATTACATTTTCGATTTTACGGGGCGCTTGATGTTTGCCCCGAACAAATGCCAAGATTCGGAACATTTTGCGAGCACGATGGATGGCCCAGATCAAACGAACTTGTGAAAATGCCGAGTCTTTTTATGAGGTTCGGTACCAGGGGAGAACAGCAAAGGTATGAAAAGGGGAGGATGAAAGAGCAAAGGTTCGACTGTGTCGTGTAACAGCGGATTACGCGAAGAGAAGTCGCGATTAAACGTTATTCACTTCGGGCGTTTTGCGTTCGATAAAAGCGAAGCACAATGACGTCGCGGTTCAATTAAAGGAAAACACGCCGATTCGCTAAGAAATAACAATAGGGTATTTCGACCGCAAACATTTTGAAAATTATGCATTTTTGCGATTCATTATCTTGTGAGTTTCAATCAAAGTTCGTAGCTCATGTTTTCAGTTCGGAATTTTCATCATATAAATGAAATTCAAAATTCTTCGAGAAAATAATCTTTTTTATTTTTCACTCATTATTTACAGCAGCTTTAGTTATAATTTGGGAAATTTAAAGTTTATGATTAATGGAACCTGCATGATGCATATTATATAAAAATGTTCAGTTTTGAGGAATAAAAATGCAGTTTAGCAGAATTTTGTTTTTTACACAGAGCAGATAATTCTTTTTCAGTTTGAATTATAGATGGTTTTATATATTTTTTTCTTTTATTTTCAATATCAAAAATAAATTATTTTATCATTTCATTGGATTTTTTTTTCTATCATTTATTTTAAATGAGACAGTAAATAGATCGTTTTTTAACTTGTATTTAAACATATATTTCTCTTTATATAATTAAATATATATATATATTTTCTCCATCTATAATACAGTCAAAAATAATATAATGACTATTTTAAACTCAAACATCTTATTTCGATTAATCCTCTTTCAAATTGTATATTTTTTACATTAATCATTTACACATCGATTATTCTGTCAGACTGATACCTACAAATAAACATCACACTCTACTATTAATTTAGCGATAATTATCGTTAGTTTAATGAATAATCTGTCAAAAATACTGGTGCTCGAAATTGAATGATGAAAGTGATACATAAAATACCAGCTCATCATTTTTTGAAGTCCAACTGCAGATATAAATGTGTTCACAATCGTGTCTCATGTTTTGGCGTGTATGAAAGTCGCAATTTTTTATTTAATTTTCTCACCAAAAATTCCGAAATGAGTGTAGATAATAGTGAAACCACAATAACTGCATGAATCAGATTAACGTAACTCAGTACATGATTTAACCAATGAAAAATACATGTCTCACTTTTTTCATTGATACATACATAGGATTTCAGATTAAAGTTGCTTATTAAATTGTATCTAAGTAGAGAAAATACACTTGACTAGCGGATTAGGAGCACTTTAAGATAATACACTTGATCATTTTATATATCAAAATAATTAAATAACAAAGATTAGCAATAGATATTTTTCAAGTCGACTCTGTGTATCGATCGAGTGCTGGATCTTATCATGAATTCAAAATCTAGTCGCGTTATCAATTACACACACACACACAAAGAAAGAGAATTGACTAAGTTAACTTGGAAAGAAAATATACAATCTGAAAAGTTTTAGCTAACATTGTGAAAATACTGTATATAGAATAGAAGTCTTAATTTCAATTTCATGCAATGTTAATTTAATCACTTAAATACCATTTATTTTTTATTATTTTTTTTTATTTAAATGTTATGAATCATATCTATATATATCATTACAATAATATTATACTCTAGTGAAGAAATAAATTTGAAACGGAGAAACTATTTGTATCTATTAGAACATTGGAAAGTACAATATTTTTGCAATTGATGATATCAGCTTGAAATTTCTCCAGAAGAATTAAATTTAAAATTAAAATGATGAAAAATGTTAATAAAGATAAACGAGCAAAAGATTAAGATTGTATATTTTATTTGTCTCAATATTATATAGACTTCCAAGAATAATATTATATTATGCATTAAATTTTCACAATTTTATATGAAGTATAAAAATCGTATTTGAAATTGACAATTTACATTTTCATCTTTCACCTAATGACTAAAGCTTGCCACGATGCAATCAAGTTTACTTATTTCAAAGAAGGTTTTTAAAACCTTTGAAGAAAACAAGACTTAAATTCATTTGTTGTGATCTATTAGTGAAAATTACACGTAAAATCAGAAAAATGTTTAGTCGAGTTTTTGACTTTAATATTAATTTACTAATAATTAGTTTTTTAAAATCTTCTAGTTATTTTTAATTTTTTTTATTAAATTATATAAAATTATTTGTATTTAGTATGTA
>JABFQD010001622.1:0-17662 GCA_022817045.1 Psix sp. ZL-2020 | reverse complement strand
TAATATGTTATTATTAATTTATTCCTTGAAGGTACAGATATCAAAATCTAAATGTATCTCTAGAATTATATATTTAAGTATGAATCATGGTATTTATGGCAAAGATTCATAATATTTTTCATTGTTTGTATTCCATTTAATTTTACGTTACTTATAGTTTACCTGAAAACTAGTCAATATGAATGATTGGGTTTGAAAGGTATTAACTTTAAGCTGCAAGATATAAATTTCAAAAATTCATTAATAAGAATTGGGGATTGAAAAGTTTATGACCTGACAACAATAAGCCAATATAATATAAATATTTTGAAGGATAATGAGCTTAAAATCTATTTCAACTTGTTTGCTTCCGATACTTTATTGATCATGATTGCTTTATGGGCTTTCAATTTTAATTATAAATCAGTCGTGAGGGAATTATTGTTTGAATATATATTAACATGTTATTTTATAATAAATGATAAAAAAATTAAATGTTACTTCATTTCCCAAAACCTTTAATATTAATTTTTGTAAATGTAATCTGACTTTTGAATGGTCGATAATTCCAGTAAACCCAAATTACGGGTAATATTTTCATTGTCAATTCAGAATTTTAACTTATCCATAAATAAATTGACTTTTATATATTATAAACATATTACATATTATAGTTTTATTACATATTATATGTATTATATATAATATTATTTATTTTGATACAAAAGTGTAACTGAATTTTCAGTTTATGTTTAAATAATATAAAATATGTATTTGATTATTTAAATTTTTAAATAAATTTTGAACCAAGAAATTTATGATTAAAATTTATTTAGCTTTCAAACTTTAATTTGTATGTTTGTTTTAACTTTTTTAACTTACCTCTTTTTTTCATGGATCTCAAAACAGCTAGAAGACCCATTCTAAACATAATATGATCGAGAAGATCAGCGCTAAAAGCAATAAAAACATCATTTTTATTTTTCCATATGCTTAAAAAAACAAGTCGAATTGTGGTTTAAATTGCTAAATAATCACATTCATTTAGAACGAAAATGTTTTGTTGTTTATTTAAATGTTTAAAATTGTCAACATTGCAAGATTGTAAAATAACAATCCGTATGCTAGTTTGACAATGTTAATCTAACCTCAAAATTATTGAATGATATTTCATCGTTAAAGTTGTAAAATATATACGAACCTTGTGCGAAATCCTGCTGTTCCATATTCGATGAATTTTTGATGAGTTTTCTTGTGCTGTTTTATGATTTTCTCAACTTCGGAAAAATCCATTTTACTGACGTCAACAATCGGTCAGCTGTCGGATGTCAAAATGATGACTGAAACGGAAAACAATTTTACCAGAAAGTTTCGTTGTAGAAATTTCTCTCAGGAGACATTCTAAATTGAATAACGGTTAAATTTAATAGAAATTACGAAATCCTATCAATCGCATACATTTTGTACGAAAAATCGACTTTAAAATTGTGTTCAAATTATAGTTGATTATAAAAATAAAAAAGTATGTTTTTTTCTTATTTATGGAATAAAATAATCAGAGAATTAGATCAAATGAATTTCTTTTTAATAATTGTTTTAATTTAATTTAATAAACCAATTTTATTTTTTGAAACAAGACTTATAATAGTAAATAAAAATTATTGATTAAACTTAATATCTAAATAAAGAAATGTACACTTTTAGATAAAAAAGTACTACAAAAATCATATTGAAATTTAAATTAAATTACCTCTTATTAGTAAAGATTTTTCCACTTATCCAATAATGTCCTAACTAAATTACATATTTTATGGAATATATTATTTAGCCTTAAGTTACAAAAATTTGATAGGGGTATGGAGAAATAAAACACAAGCTTTCTCGTTACAAAAATCTTAGTATTAAAATATTCCAATAAAAACAATAAATAATGCTGAATCATAATAATTGTAAAATGAATTAGTAGAAGGTTCGGCAGTGTGATTAACCATCTAAAGATTTCTTTTTTATGTCGCTACGTTTACAATGCATCCTATTCGTACCTACGCGTGTGATTATTCCATTTGTTTAAATAATCCAATCGACGATTATTAAATACAGTTATTAAATATATAATTACGCACTAAATATCTTTTTACACTAGCGGTTCGAATGCATCTCACTTTCACTCGCACTTCGGAAGCGAAGTTGTAAAAGACGTTGAGGGACGTAAAAGAGACGGTGGGTACAGGAGGGAACATGACAAATAAATCAACAACTCCTTTCAAAAACTATAATGAAAAAACATAACGGTCGATCGGAATAATAAACTATCCGATAAAATAATAAAGCTCGCCTTACCGACGACAAAAAACAAAAAGGCTGACAGTTCTCCGTCTCGGCAATATAACTTTATGTACAAATTAAAAACGCCCTCTCTTGAATCGCACAAGCGCTAACAATTGAATTACCTAAAAAATTGAAAAC
Source organism: Psix sp. ZL-2020 (assembly GCA_022817045.1). Lineage (NCBI taxonomy): Eukaryota > Metazoa > Arthropoda > Insecta > Hymenoptera > Scelionidae > Psix > Psix sp. ZL-2020. Next base: position 15,217 of record JABFQD010001622.1, on the reverse strand, counting down.
GCGCTCAATTCACGCATTGAACACATATAGGCTGCGCTCGCATCGATGTCGCGACATCTGAATGGCCAGTGCTATTTTCAGACTCTGAAGATTCTTTGATTAACAGTAAGCACGTTTTTATATTCCCTAAGAGGGAAAAATGGACCAAATTTGCTCAGCACGTAAAAACTTAAACGCCGTTTAGTTTTGTGGATTACAATTTGGATAAAACCTACAAACGTACGAACCGTAAAAACATGCTTACGCAATTTTAGTGTAAAAAGTTTTGAGTATAATCTATCGATAGAAACTTTCGATATTAGTTCGGGTTGATTCAATGATCCGGCAAATGCTACCTAGCCTTTGTCGCATAAAAGCCTCATACAACGATCACGTCATAGCTTGATTAATTATATATAAAAATTGCCAAACATCTTTGTATGTTTCATGTCGCGTGTAATCGCCGGTGAAGCTTTTTTGCTGACTCCAAAACCGCTGATTCAACTTTGCTTAAGTACCTCGTCGCTGGACCACATCATTATCACATTAGTCACAAGTGCGTTCGACCTATTCAGACATCGCTGCCGAACGTGTTTCGGATACAAGCACCCAAATCGCAACACTGCTTGTCTAGCTTTCAAACTTCGACTATATTTCCCTAAACGAAATTCGACTAATCAAAAGTGTAACGACGTCCAACGGACCGTGCGGATAAACGGAGATGGATCCGATAAAAAGAAAGTTTCAAAGGACAGACAATCGACAGTCCCCCATGATTTATTTACAAGATAAATAAAAGCTTCAAATGAACGCGAATTCGGTCTAAAGGTGGCGCTCTTGGCGATTAAGATTGTTCGTCGCCAGGCCACTGGCTTGAGTTATTCCAGTCCCAATCTTTGCCCTTAGGCCGGAACTTGCTGGTGCTGCCACCTGCATTGTTCCAGTCTCGGTGAAAGAATTTCTTCTTAAAATGGTGACGCTCGTTGTCGCTCTGCCGGGAATATTTGGATGAAACACCGGCACCGTTAGTGGCGCCACCTGCGTTCTGTGGGCTATTCGGAGAGGGCGTACGGGGTAGCCCCACCGGATCTTCTGGTGAAGCAGAAACTGCTGGTGTGCTCATCACCGTGCTGTCCGAACCTAAACCACTATCCGGACTCGTGTTCACGCCCTCTGTCGAACGCCGCCGCTTATCTAACTCCGTCGACGCAAACGCCACCAGACGGTCGAACCCAGAACTTATCCGGTCTTGCCAATCTGATTCTCCGTCTGAAAATATAGTTATATTTAATCAATATCGGCTGGTATTTTATAATAAGAATCGATTTAAATTATTATCGATATACATGTATAAGTCATCTATTCAAATTGATCCAACCGATATGATAAGTTAAAATTGAATACATCTTTGGTTAATAATAAATATGTTAATTGTTTTTTTAAATGATTTTATTTGAAATTTCATTTTTAAATTAAACACAATGCTGCTTTACTCTTTTATTTAATAATATAGTAATTAAATTGAATTTCAATTTACAAATCAAAATAACTCTTTTTTTATTCCATTTCTACCGGGCGTAACAATAAAAAATTTAAGTCGTATATTTGTCAAAGCTTATCGCATTCTTTAAATTTTTGCAATTATATATTATAAATATACTTTTATTTAAATAAACTAGAATTATACTTTCAACCGTCCTTTTTCTTTAACTTCAAAAGTTTTTAAATTAAACTTGACAATTATAAAATCATGAGTTTATTGATTAAAACTTTTAGAAAATTATTACAAGTTTATTTTAATTATTATTGTTTTGTTCATGCTGGCCAGTAATTATGATTAAACATTTATTTTAGTTAGCATTTTGTTATATTTTACTCTATTATACTTTATCATGTCTTTATTCATAATTACCAGTCAGCTTGAAGTTATGCAAATCAATGTGTAAATATCCAAATAAACGAAAACTAAAATGTGTACATAAAAGCATAACATAAATCTTAAACAAATGTTTTAATTAGACCTGAAATCATTTGAAAATGATTTCAAAATCAATATTTGTTATTATCAATTGATATATATTAAGTCACATTTAAAGTTCAGCGGAAGTAAAGATATAAAAAGCGTATGTTAATCAAACAATACTAACACGAATTTTTGAAATATACTAAGAGGTTCAATTGCTCTAATATTTCAAATGGCTGTCAGCTTTCGTTTATAAGGTATCAGTAATATTTTCATAAAAATAAGCCACAATCCTGGAATAATTCTTAATAACTTAACTTTCATCTTTTTAGATTTTAATGACATGATTTCCCGGGTATTTTTAACAAATGCCAGGAATTTTTTAATTCAACTTTAAACAAATTTGCAAATCATAATTCATAAAATATAACTCGATATATTCAAATGATAATTTTTTTTAACTTTGACCTGAAATCACTGAAATATGTCGTTTGACGTAAAGCTACGCTTAGACGCACAGAATAAGAGAGAGCAACTGGAAATATTTTTTAACTGAAAATTTTATTTCAATGAACTTGTTTTCATTGAGCTTTTAATTTAATCGCTGGATCGTCTTATAATTTGTGCGTCAATAGTGTGAAAATCTAAATAAATGTTCAAAAAAAAATACAGGACTATTATGAAAAAGTACAAAAATAAGACACAATGCATTGCGTGAAGAAAGTCACATTCAATGGCAAGTTACAGGAAGAAAACATCTACAGCTTAATGCAGAATTAACGCGCATGCAAGTGCTTGATTTTACCATAAAAATAATCATTTGTTTTCATGGGAAAATCGAATTTAGAAACGAAAAGTCTACTTTCTTAGAAAAGATCGTTCTTCATGCAAATTATCAAACGGAAATGATTTTGTCATTTGCAGCCATTTACTTATTCATTATTTATTCTTTCAAGATTGTGCATGAGGTAATTGCAAGCATGCAAAATCTATAACGTCAAACGTCAGATTAATACAGTATTGGCTTATTTTCATGATAATTATTCGTCGACTGATTCGAATGGTTCTCAAATGACAATCAAATTCTTTTAAACTGAAATGAATGAATAATAAAAAATTGTTTAAAAAAACGATAATTAAGAAATTACAATGAACAATCAAAGAAAAAAAAGTTATTTGATAAAATACTCGAATGAGAATGTAGAAATGATTTTTTCAAATAAAAAGTCGAATGAAGAATACAAATTTTGAAAAACAACCCCTGTGGGACAAAACTCACCAGGAACCACGAACCAACCCAAAGGCAGCCAAATTTTCTGATTTCTCCCTCTGATCTGTGCGTCTCAATCTCTTTATTTCTTTCCCTCTAACAAAACAAGCTTCAGGGGTTGCGATTGAGATTGAGTGTGTGACAGATAGAGCTAACCAACATACAGCTACAGTGCATCTAACAAATACACTAAACAATAACGAAAATAAAGATAAATAAAAGAGTCAGAGAAATCAACTAAAGAATTCAAAAAGAATAAATCAAGTTTATAACAACCAAGATATAATGACGGATTCATGCCTAGATTCGTTTCACAATGAAAGCCATTGTATCACGTAAATCGAATCTAGTTACAAATCAAAATAAAATCATGTGTGCAGACAAAATCAATTATCGTCGAAAAACAGATGCAAACAAAAGGATTCAAGCAAAGAGAACGTCTTGTCACGTTAATTCAACAGTCATTTTTTCGCAAATGATTAATTGCTGCATTAGAAAAGTTATTTTTGTATAATAATCACACATGGTAGAAAGGCGAAAGCCAGTTTTTTACGTCACTGTAACTAAAAAGGCTTCATTTGATGTCAATCCCCATTCACCTTAATAGAATTTATTTGCGCAAAAGTTATTAGAGTTGCATTTTTTTGCATTGTCAAAAGTATAAGAGAATCAACAAAATGTGATTGATCAAAAAGAAACAATATTGATATCGAAAACCGACTAAACTAGCATTAGAAAGTAGCACACTTGGCTCATGTACAGACTTGTCTGAGAGTGAGTGAAGGTCAAGCAAAGAGCACAAAGGCTGTGAAAGAAGAAACATCGCTCAAACTTACCATCGTCGACGATGCCGTTACGTTGCCTCTGATTTGCAATGTGCGGTTCATCGACGAGAGGCGTCGAAGTATTTGAATGAGGCTCTGCAAGTGGACTCAAAGGCCGGTCGGTCGTGCTTACCGAAGACACGACTGACTCCGTTTTTATGCTGGCTTGAGCCTGCGAGTGATTTGCTGTTGTTATACTTGCGCCACTATTTGTTGTATTACTGTTGTTTGATGAAAACTGGGGGTATGGTTGAAACCTGAAAAAACATTTTTATAAGTTTTTTCCATTCATTATAATCTTATTAACTTAAACATCTTTTTCATATGCCCCTTTATTTCATAACAAATTTCAGCGTACCTTCTACTATTCGTGTTGATTGTCGATTCGTTACTTTTACTATTGCTACTTTGATTGCTGAGTATTCGCGCATGCAGAGAAGCTGCCAAGCCTTCCACTGGTAAAATATCACCGTTTGCGCTTGAAGTTTGGGGTGAATGCGTCGAAGTTGCATTGTGGCTTTGTTGCGAAGGATTATCCGAAAAATATGATTCGTGATAAGGCTTGATATCAGCTCTGGGAAGCTGCACCGGTGTATATCTAGAACAAAATAGTTATTAGAATATAAAAGAAAATTAAATTACTCGAAATTACAAGGAACAATTTAGAACATCAAACATTAGTTAACTTATATATTATCTTTTTTTAAGATAATTTTATATCTTTCATTTGATGACTTTGTTTTCAAATTTCATGTAAAAAATACTCCTAACAAATAAAAATTTTTTTTTGCATTTTTATAGGAAACATGATTTAATATACTTTTTTAGTTTGATCATGTGAAGAATTTTTTTCATCTAGATCCATAGTTTCATAAGACTATAAAATATGTCAAAAATACCTTTGCGACTGAGTTACAGGTGTAAACAGTACGGATGACCTTGTCGCAGTAGTGGGAGTGGGGGTAGATACCGCCGTAGATGGCGCATAACTTGCCACATGTGCGAGAGTTGCAAGGCCAGTGTCACCCTCCGCACTCGCTGGCCTACTTATGGGCGAATACACGGTTTCAGGGCGCATCATTACGCTCATGTCTACCGCTGAGTTGATCAATGATTGATTCGAAATTTCCAAGGTACGCTCAATCTCTCCGCTCACCAGGTCGCCGATAGTTCTTGTGCCCAAAAGGCCGCTGCTACTCGGAACCATGCGATTTGTATTTTCATGATTATTTTGTCGCGTTTCGACGACTGGCCTTTCGGCTCCACCCAAGTGAGACGATAATCTCTCTTGAGATAGATGTCGCCGCAATGCTAATTTTGCAGGTGATACCTGAAATGCAAAATCAAATTTAATTGATTTCATTTTGTAACTATTGAAAAACAAATAAATACTCAAGATACTTTTTTATCTCTTTATTATACTTTAACTTGAAACGAATTTATGATTGACAAACCTGAGTATAATCAGGTGTGCTAATGTTCTGAGCAAGCGCGATTCGTTTCCTCTCTGGCTCGCCGAGCTGTTGCTGTTGTTGCATTTGCATTTGCTGCTGTTGTTTGCTTCGGTTCTGCTGATCTTCATTCAACACACTTGTAATAATACTCTTTAGCCTATCCTCAAAATTAGCCACTCTCGGTGGCTCTTGCGCCCGATTCTGATCTCTGTTATTTGCCGGCGGCTGCGCGTTCGACGAGAAACTCAAGGTCGCCTGTGGTAGTCGTGCGCGCCCGCCAGCCACCGCGTTGCCGTTTTGTCGGCCATGGATTCGGCTGGCCTCGATTTGCCGACCAGTTTCTAAGATCTTCTGAGCGAGAATCTCTGGATTGTTCTCTTGAATTTTGCCGATATCTGGCACATCTGGCCACTCTTGTGAGCGTGACCGCCCCTCGCGGCTCTTACGCGAAGTACCAGACTTACCGTTCACTGGTTGCGGCTGTTGGTGCGATGCTGTTGTGTGTTTAGACACCGCTGCAACAGCTGCCGCAGCCGCTTCACGCTGTTGCTGAGCCAATGCAGCACTTTGCCGTTCGTTGCTTGCACGTTCTAATGCGTTTAAATCCACCTCCAATTTGCTTACCTAGAAATAATCATTGTAATAATAGTATAATTAAAAACCACGTTTCAAATTGCATATGTATGTTTAAGATAAAATAAATGAAGCATCAAATTTAATCAGGTGCATATTAACCTGCGACTGTAGTCTCTTTCTATGAGACAAAGTTGAAGATATTTCCTTGAGAATATAATCTCGAGTTAGTGGTTGCGGAGGTGGCGGTAGTGACGCCGCTGTTGGCTCAAATTTATCCCGCATTTCCTGATACTTTACAGAAGCGAGCTTCATTTGATCCGACTCAAGCGACGACACTTGTGCTTGTAATTTACTCGCTTTCGCCTGAAGTTGTTTGTGGCGCAAGACAATTTCTTTCGCCTTGGCAAGCAGATCTCCTGGTGATGTGGCATTGATGCCAAGTTCGCACATGCGTGCTTTTAACAGAGCTACACTGTCATCAATTAAAACTTTGATTTGTTTCTCTAGCTGAGCCGCTCTTGACTGCAGCTTTGAATTGCGCTCTTTTTCCTTTGCAATATCCGCATTTATAGAGACACGGAAATCTGGTTGGCGCATAGTCTCTAGCATTGCCATAAATTGATCTCTGTTTAAAGATAAAAAGGAGCGTTAATACAAAGAATATTATACAGAATAATTTAATTCAGTTTGATCTTAATTTAATCGTATTTTTTTAAATAATGGTTTGAATGACTGTTTTTATTAGACTGTACATCTGATGTAGAATAAGTGCATCAAATAGTAGTTATTCTATTGCACCAATAGAACCACAAAACTTATTAATATATAAATCGCCGCAATCCTATTGGTGCATAGGTTGAATGCATGAGATTATATGAAACCACGTGTTACGCCAATTGTTTATTTGATCTACATCAGTTGAATTGACCACAATATACTGATTGAAAGATGTTAATCAATTAATATGCTTCGCAATTTTGGTAATAATTAAACATTCAGGAATGTCTATCAAACTTACTTAATTATGTTCTAAAATATATTAAATTATAATCTCAAAAATTATATTTTTTATTAAAAATGTACAACAAAAATGAATGATATACTCTATTAGCTTTAAAACAAATTATTAATTCCATGTTTCAGAAATAATAAGATATTTTTTATAAATTAGATTCGGACAAATATTTTTTAAAAATTATTTCAAACTGACATATTACTTATTGAATTAAACTTATTTAACTTTATAAAACTTAAAAAAATAGTTTAAAAATCCATAAAAACTTAATAAGTGATTCTCTAACTATTAACTTAAAGATTATATGCATAAACGATATTTAGGTTTGAAGAGCATATAATGTTTTTGATACGAACGAAACTGAAAACCATTTTTAAAACTTGCAAAGAATAACTTATATATATGATGAGTTTAAGCTGATAACGATTCGTCAAAAAGGAAACAGTGTTCTGCATTTTGAAAAAATTTTGTGATAAAAAATGTCCAAAAGTAAAAAACAATATCACACCTATAAAGATCCAAAAGAATTTGCAATGCATAAGGTGTAGCAGATGGTTCCGGTGGTATACTGAGTTCCTCATGTACTGAGGCGCATTGAGACTGCAGAGATATTGAAAGTGAAGAAAGTTGTTGATCGACACAGCCTGGCGCAGGCGGCAGCTTTTTACCGAGCGCCTGCGGCGAGGTGCTAAGAAGTGTCTGACTGTGCAGCAAATCCAGTCCTGAAATGTTAATCGCCTTTTTCGGTCTCGTCTTTTTCACACCACGACCACGCTGGCGTCCTCTGGTGGCGGCACGTGCAATTCCGTTCGCAGCTTTGCGATTAAGCTTGCGACGTATTTTGGTACTAGCGCGACGATTTTTCGAGATATCATCATCGGAATCGCTGTTGGTAGCGACCTGCTCCGAGTTCGGGCTGTCGAGTTGTCGCGAGAGATCACGTTTCGCTCGCTCAGCCCGCTTGGCAGTATTGTTTATCACAGAATCGGAATTATCATCGGTCACGCCTTGCTTATTATTTTTGAGCCGATGAAAATAGCGCTCCAGTTTCGTCCTGTCAATCACATGTAGATAATAAGACACAGGCTTCCCTGTCCAGGATACTGAACCTTTCAGCGGCGACATTTCTGACACGTGCATTATCGTTCCGATATCTGTAAACATATGTTTAGCATTAGTTTCATATGATTTAAATTATTTGATAGTTACTTGTGTATGTTCTACAGACACCCAGATCTAAAGGTATTAATTGGAGCATTATTAACATCTTTATATTTACAATGGTTATATAAAAACAATTGCTGCATTATAAGTATAAAAGTATGTAACACATTTACAAATATATTCCTTTTAGATTAACATTCTGATAAAACCAATTATGAAATCATTAGGTACAGCACATTTGTTTTTCAATTCTATTCTGTCTACTTTGAATGAAATGTTAATTACCACTGAGGTTCCTGTCAGTGATTCTGAAATTAAGAGGGCAAAATGATTTCGAAGAAACAATCCTCGCGCCGTCTCTTAAGTCTGCAAAGCGCTCTTTGAGTTGGTGATCTACGGTCGGCCCAAATGCAAAATTGTTCACGAACACAATGGTGGCGTTAGTTATACTTTCACGATGCTCGTCCGCTAGAAAGTCGCCCTTTATTAGCCGGTATTCGCCACACCTTTTGCCATACCAGTTCAGCCATTTACGGAAGTTCACTTCCATGCTCTGCAAATTACCAATAAATATTAGTGTATATTTTTACTTCAACCAAAAAATAATTATAAGCATTGAAATAATATCATTTGAAAACAATTTTATTTACCTGCGCATACGTAGAAGGTACATCTGCTCTTTCGACACCAACGCAAATCTTGCATGAGGTTGATGCTGCCATCTGAAGTACAACCTGGCCCACGCCAGAACCAAGATCCACGAAAACGTCATCATTAGTGACGTCAATCTGGTCTATCATCTGACAAACCAGGTCATAACTTGTTTCCCCGTAAACCTCTGGTGAGAAAGGTTCATACTGATTCAACTTGTCAGGCTCCACCACTGCTTGATTGTAAGTCTGCTGAAGTATGTGACGTAACAATCCACGACTTGGTCTTTTGTTTAGACGCTGAGATGGCAAACTTGTTCCTTTCTCCTGTGAAAAGTTTTGTACATTACAATTTCATTACACATTGTCACAAAGTATTTAATTAAATAATGTATTCATTTCATGATAAATAAAATATTCATCAACAGATGAAAATAATTTTTATTTCATAAATGTAATACATTCGCAATAAATGAATATAATCAATACTTAAACTAAAGTTGGAGTTACGTACGTAAATAAATGTTTGTGAATTCTTTAACTTTATATGGCTGTAGATATTACATTTAAATTAGAGTAATTGTGATCAATAATCGAATAATAATCACAAAAATAAAAACTATAGAATTTTTAGTTGTTTATTGCTATATTAGGATATTTGGCAATTAAAATAATTTATTTGACTGTTATAAAATATTAAACTTCATTAAATTTGTATAAGCTGTATATTTCAAATATTATCGAATTGATATCACTCATAGTTGATGTAAATTTGTATTCACTATAAATGATTTTACATTTTTTATTTATACTCTTTTATATACATGATATATAAAAAAATAATTAAATAAATGAAAATTTGATGTTACAGGATTAAGGTTATCTAAAAAATGGATATTATTTTAATAAATTAATATTGAATTGACTGTGGTGTAACAGTATGCTGCATCTTTTATGGTTTGAAAACATTACAAAATGAAATAAAGAATATTAAGGATTATTTTAAAAAATGTATTAGTTAACGATTCATATTGAAATATACATTTTCAGTTGTCCTTACCAATTGTACTAAACTGTCAATAGCTCTATTGAACCTGTCACATAAACTCTTCATACTTTCATAATTTCGAGTTTCATAATTGCATAAAATGTTATTCTCCAAAGGCAATTTTAAATCTGGCAAATCCTCGCAAACCCATCTCATGGTCTCAATCACATCTAAGGCTCCATCATGGCGATCCTAAAAAATATTTATTTCATCGTAAATAATGATGATTCAGTTTAAATCAAAATAAATATAACATGTAATATTAATAAAATGAATAAAATCATAGTAAAAAAATAGTATAAAAAATGATTCAGTTAAAACAAAATATAATTCGTATACAAAACTTAAAATTGAAAATAAGCTGGAAGTTTTCTATAAATTATAGTCATAAATATTTTGATTCGTGCAAATGTTTTGAGTGAGAAATAGTGAAGCATTTCTTAGAACACAAAAAGGCTAATAAAATTTTGACTCGTTTTCTTGTACACAAAAGGAGATTTATTAGACCCTTCTAAGGAATAATAAAAATTACATCACATTGTTCGTGTCGTATATTGTTACTACTTTCGTGACATAATGTCAACTTCATTCGCGGTATACTGACAAATTTATAAAGTCATAAATTTGGGTTTTTACCAGACAATGAAACATTTCTCGAAATGAGCTACAAATATTTTGAAATTGTATTTTCAATTTCAGAACTGTTTATACTACCATTTTTTTATTCATGGTTTTTATGTAAATGTATAAAATTACTGAAAAAGCTGTTAAAGAAATTGTCACCAGACAATAAAATAAAATATAAAAGTAATAAATCGTAAATTTATTGGTTCCATATAAATAAGTCTTCTCAAAACATAAACTACTGTTTTCTCTCCTAAGGTTTGACAGTTAATTTTGACAGTAAAATATGACAAATTTCAAGGATTGAAAGTCATAGTTTCAACAAAAAATTAGTTTGGCTTTTTATTGTTGTCACTTAATATGATTATCATAGAAACATAAGATATATTTAAAAACAGAATTTTATTGATCATTAAAAATAAAAATTAATTAATTTAAAAAATTGACCTAGTGATTAAATATTAAAACAAAAATAAAAAATATGCAATATTAATAAATTTTATTTATAAATAGTCCCTCATAAATTATTATAAGTAGTATTTAATTTTTTATTTAAACTCTATACATTGAAAATATTAAAAATCAATTGCAGCAAAATGCAGTTAATAAAACACAAACAATAATCAAAACAGTGACAATTCCAATGAAAATTCGCGAAAAATCCAACTGAGTATACGCTGCGTCCTTGTTCTACTCATGCAAAGTGACAAGGATGCACCGATGACCTCAAAACCTAATATTGAATAGCTGCAAAAAGTAACGCCGTTGAAACCCGTTACAACCTGGTGCAAACAGAAGCCCAACACCTAAACCTTAACCTTAAACCCGTAACTCGTGTGCCTTCCCCCTCCCTGGCAGTGGGAACACACGACCTCGTGACATCAGCTGTGAACTAAAAACCAATACTCGACACTTGGCAACAAATTTAGCCCTAAATTTATGAAAAAGCATTTTGACAGAGTGTGCAGTAATAGAAAAGGAGTAGAACAATACTCGCAATTAGCGACAACTTAGAGGATTTATCGGAATCTTCGAGGACACACAACAACAACAAAGTCACAAGACATTGAACTCTGAGTGGGTGGGGGGAGGGGGTCACAAGTGAATTTGATGGCAAGAACTCACGGAGCCAGATCCAGAGGTGAGTGGCCACTGGTAGACAATGGGTTCGGCGCCCGCGGGCGAGTGGAGCCGGAGCTCAGCGCCGACGGCGGACGCCATCGCGTGACGTAACGGTGCGCAGGAGGAACGCGACTACGAGGAGGACGCCTTGGCAGTCGTCGACGAGGAGCGGGCTCCGCGAGCCACCGCGCGGTTGTCCGCGCACATCAACCGCCGATTCTGCCACGAGGCGCGCGGCTCAGCGCGACGCACACAACGTTGCACCGATGAACCGCGCCGACGATCGCGACCGACGACCACGACACGACCGCACGACGTAAGGCCAATCGCTGGGGGAGGGGGCCGTCATAACATGGCGCCGTGTCTTCCTCCAAGCAACCTCATTGCCTCTCTTTCCAATTCCATTCGCTGCCACTTCCTCTTGTGATGCTCTCTCTTTCTGTTTGTCGCTGCGCACGCCTAGCGACATCTACAGCTCGAGTACCAATGCGCATGCGCGCGAGTTCGTTCTCGGGATGTTAAAGAGAGAAGTGTGCGCGGGTATTCTTGCGCAGAACGACAGGTGAATTGAGAGGTGGAAATGAGACGAGTGAGATTAGGCTGATTTTGCCGGGGGAGGGTGGAGGCGCGATGAACAGAGATAGAGCTACAGGCTGAAGCATGTAGCAGTGTTGTTGAGAAGTAGCGAAGGACGAAAAGTCGACGAACGATGCGGTGCCATCGGCCGCGCCATTTTTGACACTAGCGGGTCAACACATTGTTTGGAAGCTATCATGTGGGGGTGAACATGCATTTTCGCACGGGATACTTTTTACCAGTTATTATGTATCTTCTCATTTCTCTTGTAGCGGTTTGCTACAATTGATTGATCAAGAGCAATCAAATTTTACTTTACGTTTTATATTTTTCTATAAGTATTAATAAAAATTGGTTTCTGCATTTCAATAAAATCATTTCTTTATTTTTTAGTTTCTTTGATTAATGGGTGTCATTTTTGTGGGTGAATGCAATTTCAAATTTTTGTAGAGACTATGTCATAATATAAATGCAAACAAATTCAGCAATAAAATTTTAATTTGAATGCGCCCTCTATATTCATAAAGTTCATGAGAAATCTAATAGAGTACAGCTGTCGGTAAAAGAGTTAAAAGTTTTATAACGGTTGCTGTCCAAATTTTTTAACCATATAGTGACAAAGTGGTATACATATGATTAAAGTAAATCAGCGGTTACTTCCGACATATATAATTTTTTGAAAATTATTTTTATCTAATCATTATTTTACGAAATGTGTATTAATATATGTCAATAAAAAAAATAATATTGAGATATATCATCAATTATGTGATGCTGTGTATTGAACGAGACAAATGTTGTACACATATAATGATACGTAAATTGTAAATAATTGTATGAAAAATAATAAATAATGAGTTAAACTTTGTCGTTTGTTTTGATAAACCATTTACAAACCACGTAAAAAATTAGAAGGTATTCTAAATGATTACATTTGTGTCTTTGTTTAGCATATTGTTTAAAGAGATCATTATAGAAATATATACGTGATAATATGTTAAATATTAATGTTATTAATTTAGATTTTAGAAAATGTAATATCAGTTATCTATATTTATTTTCTATAAGTAATGTAAATAATGTTTATTTCCAACTGCTATAATATGAAATTTAAATAAATAAGCTGATTTTTTAAAAATATAGTTATTGAGGTTTCTATTTCAATGTTGTGTATAATAATCTATCTGAGTAATTATATCAAAATTAATAATTTTATTTATGATAATATATATTATAATATTATAAATCATAAAAATTAAAATGTAAGATTTTGTAATTTGGCTGAATTATTTAATAAGCATTATATAAATATACATTATTTAATGTAATAATAACAAAGTACCCATAAAGATTTGGCGAAAGTCATTAACAATAAAGGACTTAGAATTTTAGGAGGGAAGGATGTAAAAAAAATTTTTTTATAAAAAGTCGAACTACAAAATTACAGTTCGGTTTTTTAATTTTAAGTGAGAATCTAAAGCCAGATTCTTTAAGAGTACTTGTGTTCAAAAGTTAGTCATGGAATTTTTAAATTTATTTTAAATAAATTGTAAAAAATATCATAGTTTTTAGCATAAAACATATATTTTTTGTGTGTTTGGCATTTTTTTACTTTTAATATTCAGTAAGATAAGCAAGTTTTATTTTCTGAAGTTTCAGGAATCAATAACTTCTGTAATCATAACTAATTATCGATTTATTTTCAGTTAATTGTTTTCAAAAAAATTAAAGTATATTTTAAATTGTAAATACTACTCATAATACCGGTATAAGCATTTATTTTATTAATTATCGAGTAATTTTATTCAATTATTAAATATTACATAGCTTATGATAAATATTAAAATGTTGCGATAAAAGAAATTATCTACTAACGGGAATTTTCGAGTTTAAACAGCTTTCATAACATTTCCAAAAAAAAAAAAAATTGTTTAGCATATATTAAATAATATTAACCTGTAACTATAAATTGATTTAAGATAAGATTAGAGAATGATACTGATTATTTCAAAAATTATTTATTTTACGTTGAAACTAAAAATATTAGAAATAATAAGAAAGTGTTACTTTAAAATGGCGCGGTATTGTCATGCCATATTGTTGTCAAACATTGTACGACGCACGAAGCATGTAAACATGTTTTTGTAAAAATATTTTAATGCTAATATTAGATCGCATTTTAGCGATTAATTAATTAATCAATTTAATAAATAATTAAATTATTAATTTCACACGAATGTGCTTATACTAGCAGTACTAGCAATATTTACATTTTAAAGTATACTTAAATTTTTTTATGAATTCATTGGAAATAAATCAAGATACAATGAATTAAATAAAAACTACTGAATTTGAAAAAATTAAAGTATGTAGAATGATTATTAATTTTTCATGTTTAATATTGAGTAATTATTTTTAGCATAAAATAATAAAAATTAAAATAAAACGAAAAATATTATTTGTAATATAAATAAGAAACAAATTTTCTTATTTTTATGTTTTTAGATTTTTAGATTAATAAATCTAATAATTTGTTTAAAATAATGTTTGTTGTGCGAAAAAAGCTAAGATATGACTTACTTAAAATAAAACACTGTTGACTCTGTATATAGAAAATTTTTTCGTTTTCAACAATTTATAAACAACTAAAATGTTTAAAATTCATAAAATTAGTTCAATAGAACCTTTCAATAATTCAACATGATTATTCTTTTTTTTTTTACTAAAATCTTAACTTGTAAGTGGGCGTGCATTTTCAGACCTCTTTGTTTAGCAACAAAAATCGATTATCTTTATCTGTCGGTTGAAAAGACCGCTGTAATGTGTTTGGGTTAAAGATAGTAAGAGAAAATAATAGCGATTATTCAGAGGTTCTACTATAAATATTTCGTTAAAAGGATTAAATATTAATTAAATAATTTTATGTATTATAACCCAAATATATTAAATAAT
>JABFQD010001621.1:0-17675 GCA_022817045.1 Psix sp. ZL-2020 | reverse complement strand
CGATCAAAGTTTTTTAAAAACTGTTATTTTTCACCTGATTTATTCAGCAGTAGCAAAAAAATTGGAATCTATAAAATTCGTAGAATTTCTAGAGCATAATAAGAACCGTCAAGTAAAAGTTTGATGAATTGAGCAGAAAGACCATTTTTTATGTTGAAAATCAACATTGTCTAAGATGAAAGACACGTTCAAAGTCAGTAATTCATTTTAACCTTTAACCAGATATAATACTACTAGAGTTAAGATTGATAGCAGTTTAATCAAAGTATAGCAGTTTAAAAAGTTTCATTTTGACTCTTTCTTTTCAATTTTTATTATACATTTCGTCATCAGTTTCCTAGTTGAATTGTTTCAATTTTCTAAATTTCATATAGCAATTATTAACACTAGAGAGACCGATCATTTTCCAGACAAAGGTAAATTTAATGAAAAATGTGAGTATTAAAAAGAGAAGTCGAAAAAAATTCTTTTCTTTGATCTTTTTACTGTTAAATGAAAAGTTGCTGATGCTAAGTAACTCCGTATCACGGTTTGAATGTATATGTCAAATCTATTCATAGAAAAAAGTATTGATATGAAATTATTTAAACCGTACAAAAATGAAATATATCATTCAATGAAATTACTTCTGTCATAATAAAATTGTATACACGTTAATTATCATATGAATAGAATGTAATTTCAAAATATTTTACTTCACAATCATATTTTTTATTCTAAACAAAATGTTATCTCGATTTTTTCAATGCTTTTTAATTTTACTGATAAATTAAACATAAAAATTTAAAGTGAAAATTATTGAAACAAACTTTTGTAATTTCTGTAACTATTATACTTATTTTTCACATATATAATTTTGTTGTTGCTAATTTTTTGTACATCTAAATTTTTATTTTATTAGAAAATTCATCAAATTATTAGTTCCATTTATATAAGAAAAACTGATTGAAAATGTGAAAAATCAATGTATGAATCACAAGTCATTTTTTCAATATCAAATTAGTATAAATACAATATTACCTTTGCCATATTTTGGTTGGCAGTATATGTGATAATTTGTTTGCTACACTGGTCCTAATAAATTTTGTCGCAGACTTGATGTTTAATTTTTTTATTTACTCATTAAACAGGTTTAAAAATGTTACTCGTTAAGCAGCTATTTAACAGGTGTGATTATTTATGTGGAATCTGAAATTTATGATATGTAATCGTTCAAATGTTACCTGAGAAAATGTAATGAAATTGTAAATATGATGTGACCGATAAAGCATATAACGGATGCAAAAGTGAATATTTTTAAGTTAAACTGAAATAGAAAAACGTATTTATCTAAATTTTTTAAAACTATTGTTGGTAAAAAATTAAGTTGCTATTTTAATCTTATATTTCCGAGTGAAATATGAATATATCATACTTTAAATGTTGACATATTTATGTATTTAGCAAATAAAATGCTTGTGTGAAAATGATACTATTTTTCGTGAGTATGTGACAGTTTAAGTAATATCTGTGTAACTGATTAATTCAATTTCAAATTTTGGAAAATGTCTAAACTAGAACTAGTTACCAAGTGGAAATGTTTTCCGTAACTTGTATATGTCACATTCACGTAAGCGCAGTATTGTATTTGTAACTTTATGATGGCACAATGAATTTTATCTTTCTGGAAAACGAAGGATAATAAAATTCTCTGTAAACAATTTTACCTAGATATGTTAACCCATTTACTAAATTCAAACCTTTTTGATAAAAATAGAATAAACTATTTTACAATATACATTTCTATACAATCATATCAACAGTTTTTATTTCTAAAGATTTTGTACAATTCTACATTTTAATAAATGATAAATTCATAAAATTGAAACTTCAATTGAATAGGAATGTAACGTAATAAAATATGAAGCTCCCTGTAATAGCTGTTTTTTATCTATAGAAATACATAAAAGAACATAAAAGGAAAATTTCCTTGACAATGAATAGCTACTTTTAAAATGATAGATATGCATAAAAAGAAAGAACAAGAAGATTACAGCTTTTTTTTTAATTGTATTACTCACGGGAAATAATGAAAAATAAATTGAAAAATTTAATTCAAAAGTAAATTAAAAATAAATTAATTATAATCATACGATAATTTGATATGTATGATACGATTTGTAAGAAAAAAAATTTATGTCATTATAACTTCACGTGACATATAAATATAGTTGAAAACAAAATTCAAACATACATTAAAGAGAAATTCTACATTTTAAAAGTAGCATATACAAAAAATAAACATGCCTTTATAAAAATAGTCATACTAATAGTAAAAAATAAATGTAGCTTTAAATTATTATCGTAATTAGTTTTTATGTTTCAACGTTAATATATTAATTTGCATATAAATTAATAAAAAGTTATTGATTTTCAAGTTTTTTTATTAGAAAATTTCATATGAGAGTATTTTTTTACTTTCATCGTTTATCATTTGTATAGAAAATTAATAATTTGCTAAGTAAAAGCAGCTTTTTATAAATGGCTATTCAGATGCAATCTCAGTAGATAAAAAGTGGTTATTTTATTAAAACATATCAATAAAAAAGTCATTTAAAATAGTTAAATATTATAACTAATAATAATCAAACAAAATATAAGTTAATTTATATCCCATGAGGTATACCATAACTATATTATATTCCAAGTACAGGCACAAGTTATATACATATTTTTAACATTCATAAGTTGGATACTCAACTATAATATGCGGATGGTATATTTTTGATTCTATCAGAAATCTTCTAAAAGAACAAAATATAAATCCTATTTCGATGTTGATAAATATTTATCAATATATCTTTGAACAAATGAATAGTTCGACACGGCTCTGGCATTGTATATCACGCTCTTATATAACTCTGGTTATAATGTAGTTATATTTTCGCATAAGTCTGTCATGGTTTTGATGTATCTCTAGCACAGTTAGCTGTGTCATACTATATACTAAATGTAACACTTTAAGCTTTATTTCTCTGTCTGTTCAATCCGGTGTAAGTGAGATACATATCAAGTACAGATCAGGCATAAATTTAAAGCAGAACTTCTGAATTTTGTTTTGCATGTTTTGAATGTATACAAAATACGACAAATCCGATATAAGGGAATACAAATGTGCGCATGTTCAGAGGTATCTAATAAAATTAATACTATTTATAAAGAAAACAAATATTAACATTGTCAAAAATATAGTACAATTTTAAATATAGTTAATTCCATTAAAAAATTAAATAGTTTTATGACAATATGAAATTTTTAAGTACATCATTGCAGAATTTAAATACACGAAAATACGTTATTATTCAAAATTAGTTCTTTATTATTTTCTTAGTACTAAAATAATTCTGAAAACAACGTTACACGGCAAAAATGGGATCCATTTGAGACTTCAAGTCCTTCATTTTGAAGTACACTAGATGTTTCGTTTCAATGATAAAAGATATATTAACTATTGCAAGGAGTTATAGGTTTTCAGTTACTATAATATACTAAACAAATTTAACAATTTTTCGCAATGACCAGTTAATATGATAAGTAATGGAAAAATCGTTTTTGTATTCAGAAATGAGGTATTATAATTTTCTTTATTTTAAATATACTAAATTCCTTAATGCGACTTACAAAAATGGAATGAAATTTGATAATTACGAAAATTAACATTTTTTAACATCACGATAATATATCGTAATAAAGTATTGATCGAAAATTTTTGTTATATTACGAACTGCAATATTGTTTGATATCCATTTATTGCAAAACAAATCATGGTAGGTATTTCATATCTCAATGTGCACGTTATTTACAGCATCTTTCTTTTGAAGAATGACTTAAATTTTGAAATACTCGAAAATAGAATTTGACAGTTTGTTTCAAAATATTTTATTCTTTTATTAAATGAAAATGTACGCTAGAAGGCAACATACCTCTTTGCTAGCATAAATCATGAAGCATTCTTTATGATTTATTTAAAAAATTCATAAAAAGAAATTCAACTTCAACAAAATAATAATTCAAAAGCAGAAAATGTTAATATTTTATATTTTCTGAAAATTAGTGACTGTGTATTTTTCTTCAACCGCATGGAATCATAAAGTAGAGAATTATAATGCTTATTGTAATTCGGTGTCATAGAATGAAACTTGAATTGCTTATCACATAGAGTTAGCAAAATTTTACACTTTACAAAGTACTAATTAATTCAATAATAAATCAATGTATAAAATTTAAGGATAAACCAATTCGAAAAAAAATAGAATGAATAAAGTGCTTCAAAATAAATGCTCAAAAATGATGAATCGAATATTTTTTGTAACTTCTTTGCTTTTGAAGCAATGAACCGTAACGTGGATAACACTAGCTAGAGTTTTTCGTACTTTTATTACTACGAAGCAAAATTGCAAAATCGGTAATGTTGAAATGTCGAGTTGCTGAAAATTCATTTCGGACACTAGTCGCTTCGACGTTATCTTTATGCGTGCGGGCTTTGTGGTTCTTGTGCAGCGCGCCCATGGTAATAACTCTGAGGCGTGGTTCTGGCCGTTTGGCCGAGTGACCGCCTAGCCAACCAGCCAGCTCTGTCCGGGATCGCACAAGTACAAAGGTATAAAGACAGAGTAATATATTTTGGATTACCTGAACTACGCTACTCGTTAAAAGTGAAAAAAGGCAGCCTTTAACGAGCACACTAACTATCTCTGCATAAGCAAACGAGGCCAATCTACTCCGGACATCAAGAAGCCCAATAACTCATTTTCACTTTTTTTTTATATCGTAGATTGAATTTTTTCATTTGATTAGATCCAAGTTATTCAAAACTTTCAGGCAACGCGCACAAACCATTATTCAGCTAAACTATCATATATTTTTATTATTTAATAAACTCTTTACGCTTTCATGCGTGCGCAAATTTTTTATTTGAATTACGAAATAAATTAAAAGTATTTAATTTTGCTCTAACGATAAAATTACTTTAATGGAAAAATATATATCAATTTTTTATAATGAAATACTTTTATGTTTACACTTTGATAATATAATTGATATTTTAAAAAAATCTGTTTTTTTAAAACTGTATACATGTGGTAAAGTATCGAGTATTTACAACTTTTAATCACAGTAATCGAGTTGAAAATATTTTTTATATATTATGAGTATTTTATTATGCAAATAACATGTAATAATTATTGTCTGTAGATACAATAATTTATATAATTGACAAAATAAAATTATTAGTATGATTATTATGAATTTCCTGCAAAGAGAAGTTGTAACGAAACATTTGAGTGAATTAAATAATTTTTTTCACTTGTTACATGAATATTGAAATTCTAAATATATCGATAAATTTTAAGTTTGCTTCAAGATGTATTCATAACTACAAGAATCTAAGCCGTAAAAATTTATATTATATATTATTTTCAACATATCATCAGTAGGAAAAAAACTTTTAAATTGTTATTATCATTGAAAACTCAATATTCAACTTTTACACTTGAGAGATCATGTATTTATGTACTTGTCTGATGAATACTATGTTCTACGCAAGGCAAGATCTTTCACAAAGTAGACGATGCTACTTATTAGTAGCTTCGAAACTCCACAATATAGTTTCACAAATTGAATTACTATGAATTCAAAGGAACATTAAGATTCCTTGACTTCCTTGAGTGAGAAATAATTATATCGAAAACCATTAAACTCTATAAAAATGCTTTTCACATGTTATATATATAATATCAAATATAAGATTCAGCAAATACAAGCCTACAATAAATAAAGCTAGATCTTTATCTATTTCAAATTTTCTAGACTTCAATGAGAATTTCGTAGAATTGAAAACTTCTGAGATTCTTACATTACAAAAAAAGTTAAGTATGAATATAACTAAACTTTATGAAGATTTATAGTAAGTTTGAAAATATTTCATATGTTTTTCTACAAATTTAAATTAACAGATTGTGTAAGATTCTTAATCTTGTCACTAGACACGATGAGTTAAGAAAACTATTTGAAAAGATGTAGAATATAGTAGAACTTATCATATATTCTCTTTTTAACATGAAGTTGAGTTAAAATTGAATTAACCTTTTTTATATTATAGTTTCTATTGAAAGTGAAAGATAAAAATGCTATGCAATTATTGTATAATTATATAAAGTAAACATTTTATAGAAATAATTTCACCATTTAAAATGATAGTTTTCAAATCGAAAAATGTAAAAACAATATAATTCTATTTCATTATTTTATTTTATTATAAGAAAATAATTTAATTTACTTCAACCAGTTATAATGATAAAAATCTTACGAATTCTAGTCTATACGTGATGTTACCGACTTGTGACGTTTATTATTTGCAATGTCATACGTCTACTCTTATGTAATCATATAACAATTTATGTTAGAATATTTACCACGATATATAATATTTACGATTGATATATAATAAATCATTGCATTTTTAATGAAATAATGATAATGATAAATAATTCACTGCTTACCATATCGCATGTAAGTAATAACTCACTTACGTATAATTAAACAAAATAAAATTTCTTTTTTATAATGAAAGGTAAATCGATACTTATTCAGGTTGTAAACAAATTTATAGAAAAAATTGTGTTGAAATAATAATGTAAAATTAAAATTTACTGGGAAACATGTAAAAACTTGCCAAATTTGAGGAAAAAGTTGTATTTTAAATTGATATGATTTTTACACACATGAAATTGTTTATCGACCGATGAAATTCTTTGCTTGTATTATTTTAGTGATATAATTAGAAATAATTGAAATATTTTGAAAGTTAATGTTTGTTTGTAAACCGTATCGACGAATTGCGCTAAAATAAAACTATGTTAACTTTGCAACAAGGTGCTGAACATTTTCATCTGAAAGTTCATAGTTTTTTTTTAAATGTAAATTCGATATCTGTTCTACAAATAACTTAATATTTTATGCAAAATATTTGTTTTTTATGGAATAGATTGAAAGCAAATTAAAATTGTTCCTAAATTTATGGTAGAGAGTCAGTGACATTAATGTTTCAAAATTTATTTGAAATTCTGGGAAAATAATGGTATGATTGAAACAATTATTATTGTATAATTTTGGAATTTTTCACCTTTTAATTTCTGAGATAATTTGGTTTAAAAATATGTTAAATATACTAAAAGGCGTATAAGTTAGAATACAGCCAACCTTAATGTCTTGTAGAGAATCATCGACTTATGTTTACATCAGGCAGAATTACTCTAACATATGTTTTTTTCAAACCTTACGTAATAGTTATTCATATATTATATATTATGAATTTCTTCGCATTTATGTGATTTTTTTTATTATCTAATATTAACTTTCATTACTCATCTTAAAAATAATTTTCAGTTACTTAGTAAAAATTTATGAAAATTTTTTATTTGACAAAAAAGAATAGAAAAAACTTCCAGACCTAATAATTATATTTAAAAATATTCCAATTTACGTTTTAGTAAGAAAACCTATATGTTCTCTTAGAATTACAGCATCGTCTATAATTCTTTAGTTTCACATATAGAATAAATAATTTGTATAAATACATGCATTGAATATAAGTAATTCAATACATTTTAAAACGTTATGTATATGAAAAATGTTTTGAATCAGTATGTCAAAAAAACACGTTCAGTTTTACGTAAAATACAAATTCTCCTTCAAAAAGACCGTTTTTGTCTCTCTGAAAAAAATGATATGCCATTATTACAAAAACTTGTATGTAACATGGAAAACAAGATATTTGTTTCATGAGTAAGGAAGATAGAACCCGAATAAACCTCAGGCTGCCCTCAACACTTCTCAGTGATGTCTCCTTCAGTCAATTCACCCTGGGAATAATGGTTTGTTTCCCTCCCTTGCCACATAATATATAACTTTTAAATATATAAATAAAAAAAATTCATAAATTAAATTTCAATTAACTATTACATTAAAAATATATTGAAACCATATTTTACGTGTAATTATATTGAAATATGAATAATATTAATTCTGAATTTATATTTACAACATGTGTTAATGATGGTAGTCGAAAATTCTTGAAGTTCCAACGAATAAAACGTTGCATCATATTTTAATTTAAATAATACAAAAGGTTTAGTGATATTTGATAGGTATTAATAATACAATATTATCTAATATGTTATGAAATTTTTTGTGGTAAAATTATTTTGAATAATCAAATTATCGTTTTAATATTGAAACAAAATTAATATAATCAACACGTTTTGTGTAAAATAAACATGCTCTAACAGCAATTATTTTTTTAATAGTGGAAAATCAAGAAATGTTTCCTTATTTACTATAATTAATTTAATATATTAAATAATTTTAACAAATTTAATTTGCTCTCGAAGAATCCATCCTTTGATTTAAAAAATGTTTAACAAATTGATCATTTTATTGGTATATATTTCTTCCACAAAAATTTAAATTACAACCAACAAAATTTATTTTTATAATACATGCTGTTAAACATACTGTTTTATATAATACTAATAATATTTAAGCGTAAATAATTTTACAGTTTGTAACCGGTAGGATACTTGGTCCACGAAAGTTGAACTAGTTGATAACATTAATCAGCTTATGCTGGCCAATGACGATAACGTGGCTAAGACGAGGCACCGCGACGGACAATTTCAAACGTAGAGAACTGTTCCGTGCTCTTTTTTTACCCCGTCCAGTTTCGTTTTGCGACGTCGTTTTCGCCTTGTTTTGCTTTTATTTTGTTGTCCATTTTGCCCTTAATACGCCTTTTTAATTTACCTGCCTTGAGTGCTTGCGTGAATACCATATATAATTGCTTACAGTTCCTTGTAGCCACCACCATGCACCGTCAACTGCTACTGTTCGTCGCCGCCAAGTTCCCGCTATTTTGCTACTATTTGGTGACCCTTTCTTCCTAGATTTAATATCTAATATTTTCGCAGTAGTAAGTTTTGGTTCATTTTATTTTGTTTGTTCTGTGTCGTCTCAACGCGCGCTACCGTTAACTTCTATATGTTAAGGTCTATTTTCCGTTATTTTGCCAAATAACAACTTGCGTATCTGCTAACTCACACGGGAGTTTATACCCCTTTAGTACCGTGTGACAAGTTCTAAAAAAGATCTATTTTTATGCTAATTAAGTGAATGATTCATGTCAAGCGGTATATAGATGTAATATAGACTTCAATTTTTGTTTTTCATTATATTAATACAAAGTTTATTAATTCTGCACTTTAATGATTTTGCTTTGACGTTATGGAATTAATAACTCAATCTGCTTTGAAGTGTTACGAAACGTCGCTAACTTATTTATTCGATTAATATTTTCCAATTCCTCAAAAAGGCGTTACATCGATAATCAGTTGCAATTAACGCGCAATTAATTGCTATGGAGATAATATTACAAAACAGGAAGCCTTGTCGTCTGTAAAAAATTCTGTTTAATTAGTGACATTTGATGGGCCGTTCAACTGAGCCGGAAGCCTTATTACGATAATCCAATCATTAATTTAAACTTGATACAAGTTTCCTTATAAATTCAAACATACAAAATGAAAAACAAAATACATTAAGCATTCCTGTATTTGCACCAAACATTTCTCATCTATTATCCTAGTTGCACAAACATTCTTGCAATGTGCGTGACATTTGTTATCTGCGTTATACCTTTTAGTGCAAGGAAAGATTAAAAATAGCATTTACCCTCGTCACGATATGTCACAGAAATCTCTGAGGTATGAGAGAAGCGTTGATCCTATTGTGTTTAGCCTGAACACTACAAGGCTTGTTCACTATAAAATGACAATTCTGAAATCAGTATATCGGACTTGAAATTAATTGTGAGTTCAAAAGCAAACGAATGAATGCTTCAATATTGAATATATAAGCATATTGTTGGCACGTATAACATGCGTACTTTTTCTTTGGACTTGCAGAGATTTTTGATGAGCTCCCAAGTTCTAACATAACTTTTACAGCTAATATTTATTGTCAAATCTGCATATCAATCTGGCAGTTTTATTCATTTTGAAGCCAAAATACGCGTTCGAATAAGATCAATTCTTTTCAGTGCCAAGTGTTGGAAGCCACAGTTACATTTGACTATTAGAAATCAGGGAAAACCTCAAATGGCTTGCTGCCATGACAACTGAATTCCGGTAACATAAATTTACAAATTTGTTTTCAATTTGTTACGAACAAAGTAGCGGTCATTAGTAAAACCGATTATTCTATTTGCACTTTGAAAGCTTTCACTGAAATTATTTTCATCATTCGAAAGAAAATATTATTTTATTATACATAAAGTTAATATAATATATATAAAATATTTGTAAGTATAGGCTTCAATAAGAACATAACACATTTATGTATATAAGTCTATATTTGTCTTTTACATGCAAAAATGTATATGAGTTACAAAGAATATACATATAAAAAAATAATAAACATTAAAAATTGATATATTTTGAAAAATTATTCATATAATTGTACGAATTTCTAGATTTTTATATATTTACAAATGTTTCATTCTAATTCATGATTAGCTGTTCTATAAATTACACGAAAATTTAGTATACCATTTTCACCTCTAGCAGAGTTTTTTGCTGCGCAAAAAACTACGGTCTCGTTGATGTTGAAAAGATGTAAAAGTAGGAAATCGCACGCGTAACTTTTTCCTTATTTTTAATTTAAACTGTATTTACTCGAATAGGTGACCCATTGGTAACGTCAAATTTTTTGCTTTTATAAATTTTTCAGTTGGAGTCGCAGAGAAACAAAAATAAAGGTTTTTTATTTCGCATCTCATGACTTTTAACTAATTAGTGTTCCAAATCGAGTTTGCAGCTCGAGCGAAGTTGAAGTTTGTCCTCTTTTACGTTTTCGAGGAAATTGACCGAGTTTGTTAGTTGGGTAACAAACAGGTTCGTGATTAGTTGATTTGACTTATGAAGCTTGATGTGAATTTGATACGAATAATATGCAGATTTGATAATTCAATTAAATGTGGCTTGCAGAATTGTTGCGTCTTCGCAACAGCAGATCGATATCCAACTGTCTCGAATCGAGCAAGAACGCAGGAAATATGGTGGGGAAGACGCTCACAAAGCGATGATGTTAGTCGTACAAGGGTTGTACGTATGTATTAAATTGACAGACAGTAAAAGCGCCCAACGAGCTGCAAGAGAGCATAGCCAGACTCTTGGGAAATCATCGGTGTCCTCGATTTATAAGCCTTCAACTTCTTTCCCTTTCATGTTTTCTTTTTTTTTCAAGCTTCCTCTCTGCACCCGCATATTTTGGTCGATAAAAACATGCTGTTGCAAATTTAAGAAAAATGCTTCTTTCTTAATCTCTGCCTTTTGAGGATTCTCTTCCAAGCTGTATATGCTTTTTTGACAGAAAATTGTATATTAACTTTTAACTTAAAGCGCCTGTCTCATGGTTGAGTTAGCATAAATGATTATGATTTCTAACGTAAAAAAAAATGTTTTGCGAAGTATTAAAAGCAGGTATCGTGACATTAAAATTTGACTGCTGCAAAAGCTTTTTCGCAGTCGAGCTCATAACGTGCTTGCAAAGTCGCATTTTATGCAACGGTGCTATATCAGCGTTTACGTAGCACAAATATCATGTTTCTAGGTGTCTCGTATCTTGTTAGTTGAAGTGAGCTCGTCGTTTTAGTAAGAAAACAAAATAACGCAAAAACAGAAGTTACTGATAAACTGTAGATAAGCAGATGTCGAAATATCAGTCTTTTACTTTTATTATTATTGTTGGTATTCAATGAGGAAATTGTAATGAAATATAGTGAGTTTGCAAATGACTCATAATTTATCTCATGGGTGTTAATAATAGATATTCTAATTGAAATAATTCAAATAAACTGAATCGCATAATGAACCTTATTATTAATCTGCTCTCAGACCCGAAAATACAATATATTATATAATGACCTGCTGTATCGTTAAATGTATGAAACCGAATCTCCCAAGGTTCAGTTTAAGCGAATTTTGTTATACGTATGATACAGAACACTAGATAACCCGTTTCGAATATCTTGTTAAAATAACATTAGCGAAATGAAAGTTGCCTGATCGTGCTAAAATATAGTTCAATATGATTATAATTCTATATCATGTAAATATGTATTTTCCTGACATCCTCTTTTCAACGTTTATCGTTTGTTTATATACACATTTATATATTCACAAGATTTAGTATACAAATTCAACATTAAAATATAAATTTTGATTTAAAATCTCATTTTTGCATTTAATATCTATCTATTTTGATTCATCATATATTAAATTTGACTTCATCAGGTACATGTATGCGCATGTGAGACATACATGTCGAGTCATGTCTTCTGTCAGATTAGACATCTAGAACTTGCTCCGAAACTTTAAGCGTAAAAATTTAAACTGGAAAAGAAGACCTCGTTTGATTTTATCATTTTTTCAACATAATAATTCAAGTATAAATACTTACATTTAAAAGTAAATTAATAATGTTAACATTTTATGTACTTTCAATTATGTAAATGAGATTTAGAACCTTTTCCTAATTTTGCTGTAAAACAATAAATATTTGCCAAAAGTACTTGCGAAAATCCCAAGCGACCTTTGAAAATTGAGCTTGAACACAATGAAGGCGGTAAATGACAGGCGGAGTAATAAGACACAATGGTAAGTGTTGCTGCATTGCGTCTGAGAACAATGAAGGTAATCGATCCGACAATACGATACAGTAGGTACCCCTCGATACCAAACAAACTACATGTACGTACATGTCATTCAATCATGGGTCTATTAATCTATACTGCCTAACCCATACTGGACATTTATTGGGTCTTTTATAAATTCTTATTGTATTTTATTTTTGGCACCCTCTTTCTTATACATCAACGTCTGTCACTCTTTCTTTACGTTTTTTTAAATTTTATGCGCAAAAAAAAGATTTAACTATGCGAAATGTAAATAACATTACCTAAATAATTTTATGCGCATACATACAACATTTGTATACATGAAAAAATGGTCAACGAGATAAAAAAGATGGATAAGACGTACGATCAGATAAGGGTGTGGAATAAGGGAAACATTTGGAAGCGCAAAAAATATTCTACGTACTTTGGAACACTGATCTCCCTTATATACAATCGGATTGTGATTTAAAATGATTCATATCGGAAATGATTGCTGATGAAACACAAATTTCTATTTGTCGCAGATTTCATTGCAAAAAATGGTTCCAGAAATTCTTTTTTCACGAAAGAATGTTCTATTGTACGTTTGTAATGAAATATGTTTTCCAAACAGTGTTTTACGTGCTCTCATTTTTGATGTTAAAGTGGATGTTAAGAATCAACTTGAAAGGAGTATTTTACGTTAGGTCTGAGACCACATAAGTACGGTAGCAAGCGATTTAAAATACTTTACAAACAGCTTACCCTTTCTATCAATAAAAAATAAGATGTTTCGTTTCCAATACTTCGCTTTTTTCGTAATATTTACTGATATTTGTACACGAATATTTCTCGGGCGCACGAATTTTATCTTGTAGAACACGTCTTTATCCAAATATAAAGTTGTTTTACTATTATTATTGAATTTTGAATTAATTAAAATATACAAGAATTCTAATAAGTAAAATAATTCAATGGATCCCAATGGATCAAACTGTAACATCTTCTTTTTAAGTATATTTTTCATTGTAGAATAACATTCATGTTGACATTTATTACTATTTAATGGAAGTTTAGACTATTTCTTTTTTTACTTTGCTCGAAAACTTAGTTCTCCTAATTTAATTTTCGCAAGTCAGACTTTCTAGATAATAGTTAACATGTTATGAAATTTTAAAAAATAAATCAAAATGAACCTGTATTAACAACGAATCACTATGGACAAACATTACAAACATATTTTGCCATGTGATAGTTATAATTCTCTCTTTGTATACAACTGTTCTTAACTTAGCATTCGTATTTATATATTTGTTGTTATTTTATTATATTTCTAGTAGTTTTAATATATTATATATATGTGTATTGCAATGTAACATAACATTATTAACAAATTCTAAAACATGAATGTAGATAGATATTGCTGTAATTTGGCTTTTAAGTCGATAATACCATCGCATGCTGGATCAAGAAGAAAAGGTAAAGTCTGTATATGTTAAGATACTTTATTGTTGCCATATTTGATGAAGAAATGAGTTAAAGATAGAAACATACCAAGTATTATTCGCACCACGATGTTGCAAAAGTTACAGAAGCGTAACGTATGTTTCCATCTTATCCTTCGACCCTCTGGCAAGTGCCTTGAGAGTTTGTGACTTTTGAAATAAAGAAAGTCTTTATTGCTGCTCGTCGTTCAAGCGTATGTGCATATTTGATCCCAGTCACTACTATTGTCTTTCGCTGAATATTTCACATAAAATTTGTTGTCTTAGTATCATCTAGAATGTATCATTCGTTACTGTATAAATTATTTGTATGTAACATTTTTAAAGACACTTTTAAGCTCTAGTAGAAGTTCCATAAAAAAGTAAGTTTTATTTTATTTTCTATTCTATATGTTTTTCAATACAAATTAATCATATTCTAAAATTAGAATGAACAAAACTCTGTGTTTTTTTAAATACAGTTTATTTTCGAACTGTCATAATTCTTGCTATCAAACGATCTTTTTTAGAGGGAGCAAAATAGACTCAAAATGGTTATTTTCAAGCTTAAGGAACTGAAATTTCTATGTCATATTACCAAAAAGCGACCAAACAAGCGGTACCACTCGCATTGACAAACTTCAACATCTCTGTGAACTTGATAAAATTTTCAAAAACCCTTAGCAACCCAAAACTAACTGAAAGCAAGTCGGTTATTATCTGACTTTTTTGAGATGCCTCAGATTGCTACAGCAAGCGTACACTGTACTTAGTTTACTTCATTTATAAAAACAATTTTACACATTTATAAATCTTGCTATCATTTACAAAATACCATCTCAAAATTGTTGAATAATGTAATTAATTAATTATATTTGTCAATTCTTGAATTAAATTATGATTTACTTACATTAATAATTTTACGTTCATGTTATAGTTAAAAACATTCAAACTTCAAAATTAAGTTTCCTATTAATTAAAAAAGTATATACATTTAGTGTAAATTTATCGTAAAAGTTATAAAACTGGATTATTTTTTCATATGTAAACTAACAATTAATGGATAAAATTACTAGGTTGAACAAGCATTCTTTTCGAGGTTAACTATCTTAGAAATTAAACGCACGAAAGCAAACGAGGAAAAAAACAAAAAGCAAAAAAAATTAATTGGCGCTGTAGTTAGAAAACAGCCAGGAGCGTTTTATCTACTCGTTGTCTTTACGCTTCAGGAAAGTACAGCCAAGTTCCCGGCAGCGTTCAAGTCTACTGTTTGTACATGTAGACGTGGTCGCTATAACTCGACAAGTTTTTCAAACATCCTCGGGCGCAATTGTGCTTGAAACTCTGGCCTGCCAACTTTGTCGACTTGTTGACCACCGCGAAGTTTTGCCAATGTGACAACTCGCTTTATATTCCTGCTTCACTAATGTGCCCTTCTATTAGCCAGTGTATCGATTATTGATTTCCAGACTTTTTGGTGCGGGACTTCTTGTCCTATTAATTAAACGCAAATTGTGGATCAGTTAAGCTAATTTGTTCATTAAAGTCAATTTCCATAGTTGATAATAAAAGTCCCAACTTGCGACGACGACAACCGGTTAAACTGTCAAAGTTTTAAAATTTATGACAATAAAATTCAGTAAACCCAAAAAGTGTCATAACTGAAGAAATTCATGTGTTTAACGTACCAGTTTATCTTACTTGTTGAATAATGCTATAGTAAATTTTCTTAAAGAAGTTTACAAATTTCATTTTCAGTTAATCTCGTTACAAATATATTTTGCTTATGGATTCTATTTTACATGTAGAAAGAAAGACATAATTCTTGCACGTTGAATGTACATGCGTGTCATCAATTTGTGATGTTTGAAACTTAAAAAAGTATATTATTCACTTTACATGGGAACTAAAGCAAATTTAAAAATGTCGGTGGCAATGCATTCTATCAACCACATTGTAGTAGGTGTATTCGAATGTCGAAAATTTTTTGTATTTTAGCTATTCAACTGTCCAAGCTTAGATTGACATCTAAACTAAAAATCTTTCAACGATAAATTGAAATATATATACTTTCAAAAGACTCTTATCGAGATAAACGAATTTTTTTACTGAAAAATGTCTTTCAGCTCAAAAAAACTTTGTTGTACAAAATATATCGGTTATAAAAAAAAATAGTATGAAATTCATGAAAATTCCCAACTAAAATTTCTGCTGTGGTTTCGGTGCTCTTTTGTAACGTCCTGTGTTAGAATATTGGCAAAGTTGTTCGTGTAATGAATCTACTGAATAAACAACTACTTTAGAATCAAAAGGTTGTCTCTTAAGTATCCGGCGTCGTTGAAGAGTGTGCGTGAATGGAAGCACATAAACATGCAGCGCGGGAGATACGAACAGATCTGTTCAATCGCTCGCTTGAAAGCGTCGGCCTCGACACATGTCTGTTGTGTGAAGTACATGCGCATTTATGCCGAAGCCATTGTCTATTGTAGCTTATGTAGTATCCTGCGTGTTCTCGGCTCGCTCGGTAATATTTAACTGAATAAAAACATAATCTACGAGCTTTATAACACATCAGGCATTTTGGGATCACAATATTTTATATATACATTCAAGAAATATATTAGCAAAGACATGTATAAAAAAAAGCATATTTGTAGTACACATTTTAAAAATAAGTTTCATAATTTTAACTTTTGAAAGCTTCAATTTTTTAGAAAGAAGATGAATATATCTGAAAGAATTTATTATTAAATTTGCTTTAAAAAAATGAAAATAATATTAATATTTAGTATTTTCTAATTTTGCGATGTAATACAATCTTTTAGTTATTTCAAAATTAATATACAATACATCAATTTTATTCGTTCAGTTTGAGCTAGTTTTTCCGTAAATGCATTGTATAATATGGACAAAAAAACGTCAATCTACAATTTTCTGTATTCAAAACAATTTTTTAGAGTGTAAAAGATTGAAGCATTGTTACGTTATAGATTTATTATTATTCAATACAGTTGTTTGTATTTTAAAGTTTAAGTTTATTTTAATGTTTTTGCATATTTCGATAAAACATTATTTTGTAAACAAATCTTAGTATTGTATTTTACTTTAAATACATGCAACTTGTAACAAAAATATCAGACGCTGTGTCCAATAATAAATTAGTCAACTAGTTTTATGAATTGTGAATTGCGCTCATTACTTAGAAGAAAATTAAATATTAAAATTTGTTGTAGCAATGAATACACATAATGTCTTCAACAAGAACGAGTATAACTATTTTCCATAATCAGAAAAAGTTGATTAAAAGTTCATAAAATGATATAATCTTAAAACACATTAGTAGCTTGATAGAAATTAAATATAATTAATTAATTTAAAATATAAAATTATATTCAAAGTTATATACATATTTATAATTGATTAATTTCATAGTAAAGTAATAT
>JABFQD010001620.1:0-17679 GCA_022817045.1 Psix sp. ZL-2020 | reverse complement strand
CTTATTCAAACAGAAAATTTTTTTTATAATTCACTTAATTTCATGCTCGATAAATATAAATATTATGATATATGTTAAAATAAAGTATGAAAAGAACAATTACATACACAAAAACCTAAAAATGCCTACTGTATATTTCCATAATTTTATTAAAATGTTGATATTTAATATGTTGATATTAAATGGAAGCATTATAAATAATTAAATACAATTATATGTAATTAAAAAAAGAAAGAAAACAAGAATCAAGCAATTAACGATATCAACTTTTAATTAAAACCATACAGCAATTAATTTATAATAACTTACTTCTACTTCAAACATTCAACACAAATTCAAAAACATAACCTTAAATAAATTGTCACTAAAATATCCATAAAATGTCAGTAAATGAATATTTTCGATATAAGTCTTACCTTAACAAACTTCCAATAAACAATTTCAATTATCACTTAAGTTAAAAACATATGCTTGTTTTATTTATGTTTGTTATTATTTAAATAAATTCACTCACAAATAGACTTTAAATTCAGAGACAATCGGTATCACTTTTAACCGCCAATTTCGTTTCACTGTTTTCGCGTGACTTTGGTTCGGTTCAGTTCCACACATTTCAAATTTAAATCATGATTCAACAACCAATAAACACTTCGTACTTTCTTTGTATCGCTGTATTTAAAAAATGACTTTAACATATAATCGTGATTTTAATATAATCTTGACTTTAAATATAATAAAATATTATTAATATTCAAAAATAATAATTTGTTGAATCAAACATGGTTTCTAATTTTATCTTCATTCTTATTTTGATCTATTTAATTGAGTAACAAAATAATGTTGTCAATAAATATGTACAAAATGAAAATAAATTATAAATAATTTTATGCTTTTTCAAAGAACGTTTTTTATAAGACTAAAGTTGAGGATAATTTTCATTATTGAATAAAATACAAAGAGTATAATTATCTATAATATAAGCTTTGGCACACACACTCTGCCTCCAGTTATGAATAATTTGATTAAAAATATCAAATTTCATGTATATTTCAATCTACAATAATTTTATTCACACTATAACAATTATATACAAATAAAATAGAAAGAATATATTCTGTATTGAAGATAAGAATAATTATTCGATCATTATAAACGCATAATTATACATGCACGAGGTGCATGTACGAAGTAATATGTATAATTGCATTTAACAACTATTCCTATGGATAAATTACAATGTAACTGGGCTGTTGTATGTTATGAAGTATTTTACAAACTGATTTAGCTTAACTTATTAAACTATATAACATTATTTTAAACGTACATATTAAAGCAAAACATCGCAAGTATTGCTGATTTCAAGGCAAAAACATGATTACACCACAAAATACATTTTTTACAATAAATATTTCAAGAATGTTTACAAAATTTTTCACTGCATTTCTTAACACATTATAATTAACGAAGTATTAAATTAGAAACTGAAACCATCACGACCAGAAATATGCAGCAGAATTTACATAACAAAATTAACCAAACATTTTACAAATCAATTTTCATGGTGATTACATTATTTTGAAATGTAGAATATAGAAACTTGGAAATTCCTTTGGAGATGATTTGAAAATGTCTATGGTGATATTTACTAATTAGTGTAGGAACTAAAGTGAAAAAATGATTGAAGACAATACATTTTTGAAATACCATTTGTGACTGATATTTATATGCTTCTTGAATCATAGAATTTTAGAAAGAAGCAAAATGAATTTTTTTACAAGACTTTTGGTTCATTTTAATGATATAAAGTTTGTTATACATTTCCTTGCGTGTATCAATCGAAATTACTAGAACTGAAATAAATGACTCGATAAAACCAACTTTCATATGACAAATCATCGCATAGAATGAAATGCTCATGTTAGTGATTTGTTTATACATATAGTTTGAGTGAAAATAATTGGCCATAATTTATGATCATCTTACATTTCACGGGACTTAACGTTCAATTCAGTATATTCCAACTTTGCAGCCCATTTATCGTATTAATACGTTATATATTTCTATATTTGTATAATATATATATAATTATATATAATTCCAAAATGTAATTTGTAAAAATATAATTCAATTTATATTACAAAATAATGTTTGCAAATATTATATTCTAAAGTGCTTATCAAAGTTGTTTCGATAGACAACTAAAAGCAAAACCGTAGCCGAACACAATCGATTTAACGCATTATAGAAAGCTTACAAAACTATATGTACAGTCGTATTTTCACAAGTTGTCGATATTAAAAATTGTTGCTCCAAAATCAGTCTGCCGGTAAAAACTAATCTACTGAACCTTTAGTGGAAGGTCCAACAAAATAATCATTTCAGGCATTATGATTTGATCAAAAACAGAAACTGTTAAATTCTTCGCAAATGTATTTGCGAAATATTTAAGTTGTGGTAAATATTTTGGTTCCCTCCGGCAAGATGACCTCCTCCCCGACATCAGCAAGGGTGACAGTGAGCGGCAGTATGAGTGGCATGAGTATCTCCTGATGCTGCATGACCTGATGTTGCGCACCGATTTGGTCTGCCGGCCTTGCGATCGTGATGGTTTTGATGTTTTGCGATTTAATTAGTTGCGCCTGCGCAAGAGGTTGTATTCGTGGCAACTGCTGCTGCTGCTGTTGTTGCGGTTGAACCTGTAGTTGCTGCTGCTGAATTTGAACCTGCGTCTGCTGCTGGGTCTGTGGTATAGCTTGCACTTGCACTAAATTGGTTTGCGCTCGGTTCTGGTTTTGCAGTTGGTTTTGCTTGCAGCGCTTGCTATGAGCATACCTGCTGCCATTGTTGTTAAACCTACGATCACACGTAGGACACGCATATGGGCGTTGCCCCGTGTGAATGAAGATATGCTCCTTGAGGGACTTGAGTCGACGGAAGTTCTTCGGACAGTATTTGCAGTGGTATTTGGCTTCGCCAGTGTGTGAAGTCAGGTGGTTAGCCAGGGTGTCTGCGCGCGCGAATGCTCGTGAACAGTACTGACAAATATAGGGTCTTTCTTGGGTATGTGTGCGCATGTGCATCTTGAGATAGGCGTTAGTGGTAAATGGTCTCGAGCAAACCTCGCATACATAAGGTTTAATGCCATTGTGCGCGCGCAGGTGCGCGATCAGCGTCGTTGATTGTGTAAAGCTTTTGGAGCAGATCTCACATAGAAACCGTTTTGTGCTGTCGGTCTCCTTATTTTTCTTAAACGAGCGATCATGTTTGGATAGGTGATTGTTGAGCTGTTCCTCTTTGATGAAGCGTTTGGTGCAGCGCGTGCACTTGTACGGTTTTATCATATTATGCTTTGCAACGTGAATTTTAAGATGCTCACGCCGATAAAACTTCTTCGGACAAATGTCACAGAGGTACTTTTTACCCTCGTGGACCTGAATGTGCCGCAGTAGTCCTTTCCGCGAGGTGTACTGCTTGTTGCACTCGGTGCATTCGAGACCTACAATATCGGTGCGGCGCTTGCGAGCCACCTTCTCGCCAGGTTTACGCTCGTCGCTGCGTGGCTCGATCTCTCGTAAGTCTTCCTCGGTCAAGATACCTTCGGATACGTGTTTTCCTCGATGTTGTTTCAACATCTCGTTGTTTTCAAACGTGTCTCCACAAATATTGCATTTACGCACTTGGTCTGGATTGCGCTCGGAACACTTGTCGTAATGCGCCTTTAACTTATCCTTGCGGTAGAACTTGACATTACAAATATCGCACTCAAAGTTTGGCTCCTCGTGGAGTAGCTGGTGGCGCAACAGGGATTTTTTGGTACTATAGCGTTTTTTACAAGTTGGGCACTCATGGTTGTCCATTGGCCAGTCCAAACCGGATTCAAAGTCATCTGTATCATCTGCGTCATCGTCATCTGTATATGAATATCAATTAATTAAAAGATAATATTGCATTTTTAATTCATTGTAAGTGCCATTGTATAATTGTTTTATTTCATTATTTATAGTAATACTTAATTATCGTATTGTGTAACGAAACTTTTAAAAGAAGTTTAATAATATATGCTATATATATAATAATAATAAATGTTTACTATCGTTTTTTAGCACAGCTTTAATTGTAAAATACATATGTTTAAATGTAAATAATTTTTGTGTATATCTGAGTTAACTCATGTAAAAATGAACTTTTTTTTAATGATTACATACAATTTTTATTTTTTTTTTTTCATTTTTCTTTCTTGATTAATGTATTTTATAATAAAATACACTAGCTAAAACATTTTCTAATTTTTATAAGTAGAATTTGACTGGAAGTAAATATAAATTGATCATTACCTAAATTCACTGCTGTTTTAGTTTCTATTTTCTCCGGCTCCCTTTGTTCCAAACTTTGCGTAGCCTGTACAGTTTTCTCGATTTTTTCTGTCTTATCATTTTTCTCCTCTTTTACATGTAGCTCCATATGTTTCATCAGCGCGTGTTTCGAAATACATTTTTTATTGCAGGTCGTACAGTCTAATGACTTCTTGCCGGTTTGTTTCTTCCCTGTCATCTTTTGCTCCTCTTTCGAAGAAGGCGCGTAAGACTCATCAGTTTCCTGTGGTTCTTCCGTCACATACTGCACATCTTCCTCAAACTCATCTTCCTCGTTTTCTGTCTTAATTCTATCAATAATTTTTTGTGCCGCTTTTGCAGCAACTCTCTTTATTCTTTTGTTCGGGTCATATTCTTCTCCCGAAATAACTGTTTTGTGATTAGTTGCAATCAGATGATTTCTCAGCGTTAGCTCGCTGCCAAATGTTTTGTTACACTGCGTGCATTTGAACGTCTTCGACTTGATATGAAGCTCCATGTGTTTTTTCAGCAAATCTTTACGACCGAATTTTTCGTGACAAATCTTACATTCCAGTTGCGCAGCTTCGTGTGCCTCGACGTGTCGCTCAAAGGGTTTTCTTCTCGCAAACGCCATTGGACAATGTGGACACTTAAGGCTTTTGCCACCAGCTACCTCACTCACTTCTTGCTCTTTATCCGCAGGTGGCGCTCCCTGGAATTCCTCCTTTAAATCTTCTTCTGTTAAAACGCCCTCTACAATATGTTTGGCTCGGTGTTCGCGTAGTTTCTCTAACGTTTCAAAGTCTTCCTCGCACACATTACATTTTAACACGATATGTTTGACCTTGTGTTTCTGCAGCGCCCTCTTACTCGGTAGCACTTCAGCGCATCTGTCGCAAGCATGACTCTCGTCCTCGGCTTCGCTTCCAGAACATTCAAAATTATCTTCGAAAAAGCGCATCGAATCTTCATCTTCCTGGAATGATACTTCCAGAGGCATCTTCTCTTTGGAATCGCGCTCGTGTTGTTTTAAATGCTTGTTAAAAGAAATGACGTATAGATATTCTTTGCCACAATGCGGACATTTGTTTGCTCGTTTACCGGAAGGCGGCGTCTTTGGTGGCGCTGTCTTTGGCGTCTTGTCAACGGTCTTTTTCATCGCAATGCGTATTTCCTCGTGCGAATGCATGTGCTCTTTCAAGACATCTTTCGAGACAAACTGTTTGTCGCATAAATAACATACAAAGAACACCTTATCGTTTTTTTCAGTTTTAAAAGTCTTCAAACGTGAACTCAGGTTCAGATTTTCAAAATAATTATCCTCGTCTGAATCATGCTCTGAGTCAGCTGATTGGTGCTCCGATTTAGCCTCTGGCTCCGGTGCAGCTTCGTCTGCAACTTGAGCCTCACCAAAATCAGGAGTCATCTCGAAATCTTTCTCTTCAGGAAGTACAACAGTGTTCGGTTCGCAAACTGATTCGTTTTGGGACTTTTCTTCGGAAGTGTCGGTGAGGAGAAGCGAATTTTGCGGATCTTTGATTGGTTCGTGGTTTACTTCGGATGGTTCCAGAGGTATGAAATCCTGTGACAATCCACTTGACTCAGCCATTTCTTCCACTTTTGCGTAATTTTTGTGTAAAGCTTGCTCCACCACTTGATCTATTAAAAAAGGATAAAATTAATTTATATTCTTTATATTATTCGATTCTCACAGGCTGTATATATGAAATTTCTAATTTAATATATAGTTAATTTGAAAATCAATCTTTTTTGTTATTAGTCGATGTTTAAATATATTAAAAAACTTTAATTGTCAAATCTTATAGCCTATCGTAACTTAAAAATATTTAGAATTTTATACCAAATCATATCAAGTATATGTTATAAAATTTTGCATCACTTTTGTAACTAATCGTTTTAATGAACACTTAAAAAATAATAATAATAAAAAAACAATACATTTTAAAATGTTAAAAATATTTAAAACTAATCATAAACTTAATTAATAATATAAATAATAATTAGCTATCTAAAAAAACTTGAATTTTACTTTTAAAATGAATTAATTTATTAATTAATGTTTAGTACCATTTATAAAATAAATTCCATCGAATAATAAGATCAAAAAGTAATATTTCATTGGTATTTCATTTGTACGGTAAAGTTGTATTCTTAAACAATCAACGATAGAAATCAAATATTTAAAACTGTAGAAATTTCAAAATCGGAATTACGTTGTTATAAAAAATATTTATCTTTATTAATTAAAGACTTCAATTCTCATATTAAGAGTAAAAGTAATCACATCAATTACAATATATTATTTTTCATGCATTACTTTCATTAGGCATGTTATTTAAAAACAATTTATTATAAAAATCAGTTCTCTTGAACCAAATACAAATTTCTCCTAGAAGGGTACCACGCATTTTTGCGCGATAAACACTTGACTTATTTTGAAACACAGTTTACCTTCATGCAACATTTCTTCTGTCTGTTCACCAATTTTTTCAACTTGCAAAAGCGCTAAATGATCTTTAAGAAGGCCTGTTTGTGAGTTCCTTTCCATTTCTTCAATCGATTCTTCCGTGTGTACATAATTAGCCTCTTCCATCAGTTCAGAGTTATTACCAGCTCTGTTTACATTATGCAAATGTACTTCGACATCGTTGAAAAATAACTCCCCCTTGATATTAAGTGAATCGAATTTTTCTCTGAGTACACTGTCAGCCTGTTCCACTTGTAACTTGAAATCATAAGCTGATTCCAGTTTCTCCGCACAGACACAACATATGTGGGAAGGAAGCCCATCATCAGGTGACATCTAAACAATACGAATTCATGTAGTAAAAAAAACAAGACATTAATAACAAAATACGAATCGTATAAGCAAAGCAAATTCAAGTTCAATTTTATGGAAATAAAATAATCATCTCAAAGTAAAATGAATAGATAAATATTAATTACTAATATTTGATAAGTGAAAAAGGTTTGTCAGATTGAATACGTTATTTTTGTGTAAATTTATATGAATGGTAAGAAATTCAAAAATTCAAAAATGCAAAAATCGGTGTATTCATTAAAGTAGACGTCAAAAAGTGTGAGATATTTGGCAAGATTGAATTACAAAGGGGGCAGATTTAACCTCAAAGGTTGGGCATCTAACCTTAACGTTAGCAAAGCTCATTGCTTTGGAGGACAGAGTGGTGAGTCCATTTTCGAGGAAAAGGTCGCGCATGACCAAATTAGTCATGAGGCAGACGCGGCAAAGCGGTACCGCATCAACCAGCGCGTCCTCATTTTGCGGCGGCTCGGACGTATTTATGTGACCAACGGCGTCCATATTTTGTTTGGTTGGCTAGCCAAAAGACTGGCAAGGATACGAGCGGGCCAGGCTCCGACCAGTCCGCGGATGCGCCTGCGCTTTTTTGCGACCGATTTGCTCTGTTGATCAAGATCCTCTGTACTTTCGATTCATAAGTTCAGCTCGTCCACGAAACACATCAAATTTTAGTCTCTCCCACCTGTTTATCACATACAACAGATAACGTCAATCACGTCAATAAAGTTTACCTATCTTCTTTCTCTCACTAGTGTCGTGCTCTTTTTCTCTTATTGCATTGCTCTCACTCTGATTCAACTTTAGCGCTGTCCTGTGGCGTTTTGAATAGCGTGTGTTCTATATTGCAACTACCGTCACTTCGATAGAAGCGCGAATTTTTAAAACTTGTTACTTAATTATTGGCATTTCGTGCAATTAGACAGTTTTGGAAAAGCAGCGGTCCATTATTAACTGACATGAGGACGGGGCACAAATGTTGTTTAGTCGTTTAAACAAAATGTCCACATTTCCGTTTTTGTTGTATATTTATTTTCAATTTTTTTATTATTTATACCATTATTTCATCAAAAATGTTTCAATTATTATTTTGTTTTTAGCTTTGGATTAAATTTGCATGTTAATTTGAAAATAGTGAGTCAGAAATACGCGCGAAATCAATTTTTGATACAAAACAAACCGCGCGAAATTCAAATTCATTCATTTGCATTTGGATAAAATTTAATAATTCTACAACTTATGTTGAGTATTCATACAAAACTTTATAAAATATCTATTCCTTTTTATTTATATTTCACTCATTAATAATAATTATAAGTTTTAATCATTTTAAATAGTTTAGTTTACTCAAATAAGACAACAGAAATTGAAAAAAAAATGGTGATAGCTTAAATCCAAACTTTAATTTTTCACGAAAATAATAAAAATTAAAATTTATTAAAATAGCTATTTTCTGATTGCAAAATGTGTATGTATTTCAAGAAATTATACAATGAAGAATAACATATTCATTAGAAGTGTTTTTGCTAATTTATAAAAACTAATAAAACTAAGATATTTCAAACGAAAAAATGCACACAATAGAATTTACTAAGTAACATCTCTTGTTTAAGCATAGGAACTACCGCTCAAGAATCACCTTAGAAAGGCCAGTCTTTTAGCAGAAAAATTAATCACTAAATCATTGAAGAACAAAAAAGGGAATTAAATTTGAATTCCCATTAGATATTGAACATTTTTTTTCATCGGCTATTAAAATATACATCCTTCTTTATAAACGACGTATTTTCAACAAAAATCTTACACAACAAAATTACTTTATTACTTAATTTCGACTATAAATAACCGGAATCTATTACTGCGTTAAGTTTCTAATGTTGAAGTGACAAAAATACTGTAAACACCTTATTAAATTATCGATAAACACTGGTGAGCGCGCAATAAGCAATCTTGAATTTCTGTAGTCGTAATCATCATGCTCGCATTGACGATGCAGTACGCGTATCGATGTTTTGTCACTACAGCATTATGTGTTTTATTGAAAATGTACCGATGCCCTTTTTCTTCGCATACATGAAGGCAGTTGAACGCAAACTGCTCCACAATTGCACAGAGCAGAAAGTTGTTTGATCCCTCGCTTGCCAACGCGTTGTCCAGTCGACTAATCATAGTATGGTAAAGATCAATGTAAGGAGTACCAGCAATGGTCTCTTCGAGACTCTTTATGCTCTTGACGAATGTTGAACAATACTCTTCGGTTAACATTATGATACGAGTTGTTTGAAATTTTCGAAAGAATTTCACCAGGAAATCTAGCACAGAAGAAAATGTACACACTGCAAAATCCTCTGGATATTCTAAACAAAGCTGGCAGGCTTCGACTGTTATTCGACAAAACTGAGCGAACGAATCGTGAAGGTTGTTCCACTTATAGAATTTCCAATCGCCTTTCATAATACTGATACCTAAAAATGAATATAAATTTTTCGTATAGCAAAACAGATGCAGTAATTCATCAAAAGATTTGTGTGGTGTTGTTTAATTTTGTAACTACG
Source organism: Psix sp. ZL-2020 (assembly GCA_022817045.1). Lineage (NCBI taxonomy): Eukaryota > Metazoa > Arthropoda > Insecta > Hymenoptera > Scelionidae > Psix > Psix sp. ZL-2020. The sequence goes on along the minus strand of JABFQD010001620.1, from coordinate 7,951 downwards.
TTAAATTTTGAACTACTCTGGATAGTTTATAATTTACCTTCAGAAATATATTCTTTACTAATACTACGAATAATAGCATGGCGTATAAAATCTTCAGCAAGCAATCCGAAATTGGCGAAGTGAGATTTCAGCTCAGGTGATATTTTGTCACTGTTCATGACTTTATACTTAGCGGCGTAGAAGCGCCTCTCGTAATCGTAAATCACATAGTTCTGAATAAGACTGAGCGACCAGTTGAGGCAAGTATCGATAAAACAGCACCGATCCAAAGGCTCCAAAAACGGTTCCACTAACATCAGAATATCTGATTTTTCTGACTGTCGCATTTCTAGTCGACAAGGTTTCATCTCAAAAAAGTCCTTGATGTTATTTATAATACGACAATTGTCGCTCCTGGAAAGATAAAATTTGTCACAATTTGAACATAGCTAAAATGTATATTGAGACTCACAGACGTACCGATAATTCACAGTATCTTTTCGCGCCAAGTGAAGTTTTTTCGTGATCCCTTGGAAAAAGCTTTTCATATCCACTTTTGCGTAATTAATACCGCGCCATAAAAATTTGATCTCATGCAGAATCATCATTAAATCAGTTTGTGGATAATTATTAGACAATAAGTAAGGTGTGAAAAACATATTAACTAAATCATGTTTCTTTATTTCGGTAGAAACAACGATTACCGTTAATATGTCGTGAAGTGTTCTTAATTGAATAGGTTGAGTATTTTCAAGAAAGATATCTCGCAAGACGCTGAGAACCAAGTAATTGTTCTCATTGTCTTTAATTGTCATATATGGAGAGAAATGTACGTAATCTTTATATGGAAGGTGAATATCCTCAAACGCAGAGTGATGAAGAAACACTTGAGTGAATAGTTTCATGTATTTTTTAGGATTTCTCAGAATAAATAAATGAGACTGCTTGTAGTCTTTTTCAGTATTTAGATCCGGGTGTCGATCGACGAAATCCTTGAAGCAAATCTCCGTGCTTGGGTTTTCTAGAATATTGCTTCCATCGTGCCTTAGTATGAAAGCTAAAATGGTTTTTATAAATGGAAATATGTCTAAATGTAACATCAGTAATGTGACATGGAGGTAAGCTTTGCGTGTGAAAGATTCTTTGTCTGGATCAGACTTGAGGAACACGACATAATCCAGTAATCTCAAGCAAACGTTCTTGTCTAATGGCAGATTTAATTTTTTAATCTGATCAAAAGTTGCTTCATCCCACGTTTTATATCTGAAAGAAAGAAAAATGAAATTACTGCTTAACGATTTTATAATTCATATTTTATCAACAGATCGAACAAACTGGAATTCGAGCAGTAGAGCAAAATCAGACATCGTTTTTACCTTTTAAATAGTTCGCTTATACATTCGACATTTTCTTCCTGTGCTCCTTTTATGAGTTCCTTCGTGGATAAGGCAGCATACTTCATCTCAGGATCAGGCGTGGATGACATGTGCTTTAAACATGTTATAAGAGGTACATTGTCTTTCAAGATTTCATCGTTTTGCATCATTTCAATTAAAGCGTAACTCTTCAATCCAATGGCTCTTTGCAAGGTCATTGACGGATTTTCGATATCATCGAACTCGACCCATCCTATGTAACAGTTGCAATCAAGACCTTGAGTCATTTTATGCAAAATATTCATCATTTCCTTAGTAAGTATATTCAAATGCCCATTAAACTGTGTTTCATCGCACATTACTACTGACTCATGACCAAATGTCACTTTGTAGAGCTTCTCCAAAGCAGGACAAATTTCGAGTTCTGTTTTTCGCAATTCTAAACAATAAATCACTATGTCCAATACGCTCTTCATCACAATTCCCAAGCGATTATAATTTTCACTTTCCGTAGATTCTTTTGGCATGATACAATAATCTTTGGGAAAAATTAAAAATAACTCTTGAATATTGTTTACTAAACTCGCCAAATTAACGTCAATGTTGGTTGACTGCGTTCCAGTTTTGTCGATCAAAATTAATTTTTTGTAACTGTTTTTTATGAGACTTGACACAAATCGCAGGGCTCTCTCGGAATGGAGCATGTCGATGCAACTGAAAAGATTTGTTTTAAATAAAGTTAATTTTGTGACAGACGTTTTGTTATATCTAAATATGAAACAATTTAAAAATATACCTTCTTGCAATTTCAATAATCTCAACTGCAAAATCTAAAGGTACGTAGAGCACACATTCTGAGAGGATGTCTTCGTAATGCAATTTCCAAATGACTTCAACGAATAAGTAAGGGGACAGCAAGGGACAAATGTCCACCAGATGAGTATTCGTATAATCTTGAGCCAATAGCTCTAAACATTTAAAGTTTGTATTGAGTGACAGAAACTTGAAAATGCTGATACAGTGAGGGTTTTCCTGGAGATTATTTTCCTCGATAGGGATATCAAGTGATTTGCAAACATTGGCGATTTCGTCTCGAATACTATCGATGTAAATTATATTTTCCTGAGTAATACGAGATGTTATTTGACATAGTTTTCCATATTCTTTTTCCTTTTTCAGGAGCAACGGTTGAATATGAACTATGTATTGGTCCATGATGAAAACAATTCCTTTGAGTATTTTTATTGGTTCGAATTAAATCTAAAGCATCTGAAAATTTGAAAAGCAATGATTATTTTATATTAGGATAAAATATATTTGTTCAATTTTGAATCGGTATTTTGAGTAATAAAATAAGATCATAAACAAAATTTTTTTAAATTAATGATATATCAATAAAAAATGGAATATACTTAAAAAATTGTATTTATTATATTGTAATCAATAAAAGAGTAAAATTTTAATTACTAGACTAATAAGGTAATCCAAAATATTTCTGCATATATAATGATTCAGAATAATTCTTAATATAAATGACTTTTTTAATTGTAAATTTTCTCTTGCCTTTCAAGTGATATCCTTTTCTTTTCTGAAGTTCGTTTGATTTATAATAAAGTGATCAAAGTAATTATGTGAATATGTATGTTATCACATTGATGTGATTATTTAACATCATAAAATTAGTAAATATTTTATCGACACAAAATTGTAGTGGAGTATTCGGATACAGCAGACTAACAATACGGACTGGGCGGACGTTCATAAAACTCTTGATACTCGGTCACTGCTTGTTCTATCTCACTCTATAACATCTTTTAGAAAAACAGATGTAATAGTCGAGAATAAAATAGAGTTCCTAAATTCTGACTGCTATATTTGAACTATTTTTATATTCAGTTTGTCTTTGACATATTCGAAAAGTCACAATAATTTATATTAATAAAGAGCAAACAATTCAAATCGTCCATTATTAAATTATTATAAATATTGTGATTTTTTAAATGCAATAATTTGAATTAAAAATTATTATATTAAATAAAAGTTATATATTATATAATTTTACAACTTAAATAATTAATTGCAATAAAATATATGTAAATAAAGTTTTTCCTCTAATAATGCAAATTCCGTTTTCACTATTAAATCAAAATAATGTTTTAATATATTATAACAGAATTGTTTTTTAGATTTGTCTAAAAAGAAATAAATCATTCTGTTTTTATTATTTTTATTATCAATTCTTATAATTTTTACATGTTAATTTATAACTGTTAATATTATTTATTATATGTTAGAAAGCATTGCTTTGCTATTTTATTTATATAAATAACAATTCAAAAAATGTAACCTTTTAATTAGTCACATTTTAAAATGCATCTTTAAGTTTACGCAAAGCTGCCATAACTTCGACAGCATCACTTTTACCAACGTATTTCTTTACATCTGACTCATTAACACGCATAAAAACATTCGTTAACTTTTCTTCTCCAATCGTACCAGGCACTGTTCTAACTTTGCCACCAGCCTTTTTCATGTCTTCTATCTTTTGAAGTTTTTGAATTATATTTATGTTATTTGGTTCTATAGTTAATCCAAACTGTAGATTTTTTTTGGTGTACTCATGTCCACAATATACATTCTGAAAAATTAATTAAATCATCATGAAATATGCTAAAATATATATTTTTACATGTATAATAATTAAATACATTTTTCGTCAAAATAAGATTAAGAATTGGGTAACACCGCTATCTTTTTCTGTCTTACACAAAAGTGTCACCCAGTCATTAATCTGGCATCTCTATTTTCAGCAAAATATATTTATCTATTTGTAGAGATAACAATTTTAAAAATATTACCGTTTGGTCAGGAAGGTTGCCCAAAATTTCATTCAAGTTACAATTCATTTGATCAGCAGTCCCTTCAAAAAATCTACCACATCCAGCAAGAAATAATGTATCACCTAAATAATAAAAACATATTATATTAAATAATTGTCATTAAAAATATAACAATCATGAATTTTCAAAAATGTTATAAGAATTTTTCAAACCAGTAAAAACAGCTTTTTCATCTGCTGTGTCAATATAATAACATATATGACCCGAAGTGTGACAAGGCGTGGAGAAGCAGCGAATTTCCAGGTTGCCAACTTTAATAACATCGTTATCTTTCACCTTATCAGTTATACCTTGAACTCGTTCATCGCCACCGAATACTTTGACACCAGGGAAGTTTTGTTTCATTTGGTCATTACCACCAGCATGATCCCAATGATGATGAGTAGTTAAAACCGTTGTTAACTTAGCATTGTTTTTTTTCAGAATATCTGGAATGATTTGCGGATTCACAGGATCAACAAACGCTGCTTCGTTTGTTGTTTTGTCAATAATCTATAATAACAAATTCATGTAAAAATAGCAAAATTATTATAATAAAATTTTTAATGAGACAATTGAAGAAGTATAAATGGATTAGAAAGACTTTTGATACTTTGTTACAATAATTGAAACTCTCAGATATTACAATATAGTATTATATAAATGCCTGAAATATTTGATAAATATTAATATAGAAAATGTAATTTAATTTTTAATTTAGGCAATTAACTTACTAAATACATGTAATTATCATCCAAAGCATCATACGGCTGAATTTCCATTTTTTTATTTTGTGCAATTGCAAGACTTCCAAGGTAACGTGTTCCTAAGTAAGTGTAACGAGCTGTGACGTGTGCTGTAAAAATCCAAACGTCAAAAATATATTTCGTTTTAAAAATCAGTATAAAGTTCATTAAAAAGCTAGTAACAATTGATTAAATTGCAATTCAGAGAAACAAGAAGGTATATAGTTATATAAAGATAAATTAGAATAACGTGGTTCATCATTTTCATTGTCAATTAATTTGCATCTAATAAATACGTAAATACCTAAGTAAAAAAATCTTGTGGTAAAATATGCTGCTGCAGATGCTGCAAGAAACATATCTGGGTTTAATTTGGAGTTAATATAAATTTGTCAAATTTATAGTCTTGCTGTCTCATTTAAATAAACAATCTTTTTACTACAATTATGTTGACAAAATAAATTTAATTCACAATGAAGAAATGACGCACAAACGCACTACCTAACTGCGAAAGTAAACACAAGATGTATTCTATGATACTATGTCATTATAAAGTATGATATGGAGTGTGTTGTAAATATAGTTTACTGTAGTATCTGTGACTGCGTCTGTCTTTATTGTCATAAAATAAACGTAAATCAGTCTTCCTTAATTTTATTCATTAATTCAAGAGAAATACTTCAACAATTAGAAACTATAAGCAGCTATAAGTAAGATAATAAGAAAGTAATTGTTTATCTGTCCTTTTCTTTTTCATTGAGTTAGAATGAACTAAAATAAACTGTATGTAATTATCTTATAAAAAATAAAAATTGAACAGTGACCTATTTTAAAAATTTTACAAATTTATTGAAAATCGAATAGAACATTTTCTTTGAAATACAAAATGAATTATTTCGAAAAGACTTTGCCAATTAAAACACACAAATTCCAATATATTATTTTTTTAGTTAATAAGTAATAAAATAAATTTATTTTCAAATAAAATCTGATATGATTTTGCTTATTTAATTTCTAATAAGGTAAACAATAGGCTATGCTTGTGCGAAACCTATTCATTTCTGATAAAAAAAATGTTTTTGTAAACCAACATGACGGACTTCCCGCCAAATTTAAAAACTCACAATTTTATTACAGGCAGTATTTTCAACTGAATTCCCTTTTATAATTTTCTAAACGCTAATAATCTTGATATTTAAGAATTTCATTTAACAACATATTAAATTCAGGTCTACCACTACCTAGTCTCATTATTTTATGGCGCTCATTCCTAAACCTGGCAAACAGGATGTTAGACCAATTGTTTAATTCATTAAAATTTTGTGAAAAAATTGTAAATTCTCAATTGGAATTCTGGTGTGAAAGAAATGAAATAGTTCCTATCAATCAATTTAACTTCAGAAAAGGTTGTCCACACTGAAAGGGTTTTGGAGCCCACTACAATTTTAATAAATGATATAATCATTTTCTTATTTAAAATTTAGAGGAAAAATGTAGATTCATTTCTTATGAGTAATTAATTAATCAGACTTCGTTATCTTATTCAAATAATTATTGTAATGGTGATAAAATTTAGAATAAACCATGGTTATTCAGAGAGTGAACCAGTTGGCAACGAATTTACTGAAAAAGGATTACCGCAGAGTAGTATTTTGAGTCCTCTTTTAATATTATCTCATATATACCTAATTATTTTTTAATTTTTCTTACGCTGATGAAATTGTTCTATACTCCTCTTCCAAAAATCTATTTGATAGTTTACACCTCCCAAAAACAAATATGTTGGTAGCCCTTCGAGCTACCAACATATTTAATTTTCTTGTTACATAAACTATTGTACACCACTCCGCAAAAACGAATTTTTTGTTGGCAACCCTTCGGGTTGCCAATCCAAAATTGATCTTCACGACTCTTTGAAAGATCGAATTAAAACGAATTAAACTTAAAATTTATCGAAATTTTAAGTTCAATTATTTGAATGTATCTTTATGCATAAATTAAATACAATTTATCTGAACGACAGATATATAATATTTTAATCATAATTCAAGCATTTAAAAGGAATGGAAAAATCATAATTTGCAATGTTGAATGAACAAATTAACTTCGAAATAATTCCACAAAAATTAAAATAATACTCACGTTTGTATTTCCACAACAAGTACAAATGTCAACCAGAACAGAGATACCGTCTCCAAGCACTGGACATCAACTCGACGACAAAAAAACCGCACTATTTTTTTTAATAAAAAATGACTTGTCTTTTCATTATTTAAATAAAAACTAATTTTATTTGAGTTTCAAAAATAATTATGATAATAACAGTGAATTTTAAAAAAAGGATAAAAAAGGAAAAAAGTTGTTTTTTATTTTTGAGAAATAAGTTTTATTATAATTATAATATCGTTACAATTAATAACACTTCATTTCTTATTTTAATTATCACATATGTAACATCTTGACGCTAAAATTATTTGCTAATGAAAAAAATACGTTCAAAAATAAGCTTTAAAAGTGGACGCAGAATCATTACTTTGGTTTCGAAATTTATTGTTTTAAAGTTTGGTTTTAATTTGCAAAATCGACTTAATGTATAAGTTTAAATATTTCATGTCATTTTAATGTCATTATGTAACTTTATACTTTAACCCTTTTAGTCATGTTGTTATTTTGTTGTTAGATTTAGAAAATGCTGTTATTTATTTGTTGTTTTTTGTTATTTTGGAAATTGTTGGAATGCTATTATTTGTTTGTTATTTTTAAAATTGTTGGAATGCTATCTTTTGTTTGTTGTTTTTTGTTATTTTTGAAATTGTGGAAATACTGTTATTTATTGGTTGTTTTTTTGTTAGTTTTTAAATTGTTGAATAAAACTATTATATATTTATTGATTCATTTATTGATATTAACGGGTTTTACCCCTTTAAAAGTAATATACACGAAATTTATAAATCAGAACGAAAAACATGAT